>BMAO01036592.1:0-21827 GCA_019973975.1 Trichonephila clavata | reverse complement strand
AGACCAATTTTCTCATGTAAATCCGACGCTGATCACGAATACATGTAGCGCTTTTTCAAAATTTCAATTAGATCAAAAGTTATTGCAATAAAAAGTTTTCACATTTTATGGATATTTGGCAGGGGAGACGTCATGAACAGGGAAAAAATTTCTAACTCCTATTCCAACCAAACTCAATTTTCTCATGTAAAGTCCGACGCTGATCACGAATACATGTAGCGCTTTTCAAAATTTCAATTAGATCAAAAGTTATTGCAATAAAAAGTTTTCACATTTTATGGATATTTGGCAGGGGAGACGTCATGAACAGGGAAAATATTTCTAACTCCTATTCCATCCAGACTCAATTTTCTCATGTAAAGTCCGACGCTGATCACGAATACATGTAGCTCTTTTCAAAATTTCAATTAGATCAAAAGTTATTGCAATAAAAAGTTTTCACATTTTATGGATATTTGGCAGGGGAGACGTCATGAACAGGGAAAAATTTCTAACTCCTATTCCAACCAGACTCAATTTTCTCATGTAAAGTCCGACGCTGATCACGAATACATGTAGCTCTTTTCAAAATTTCAATTAGATCAAAAGTTATTGCAATAAAAAGTTTTCACATTTTATGGATATTTGGCAGGGGAGACGTCATGAACAGGGAAAAAATTTCTAACTCCTATTCCAACCAAACTCAATTTTCTGATGTAAAATCCGACGCTGATCACGAATACATGTAGCGCTTTTCAAAATTTCAATTAGATCAAAAGTTATTGCAATAAAAAGTTTTCACATTTTATGGATATTTGGCAGGGGAGACGTCATGAACAGGGAAAAAATTTCTAACTCCTATTCCAACCAAACTCAATTTTCTCATGTAAAGTCCGACGCTGATCACGAATACATGTAGCGCTTTTCAAAATTTCAATTAGATCAAAAGTTATTGCAATAAAAATTTTCACATTTTATGGATATTTGGCAGGGGAGACGTCATGAACAGGGAAAATATTTCTAACTCCTATTCCATCCAGACTCAATTTTCTCATGTAAAGTCCGACGCTGATCACGAATACATGTAGCTCTTTTCAAAATTTCAATTAGATCAAAAGTTATTGCAATAAAAAGTTTTCACATTTTATGGATATTTGGCAGGGGAGACGTCATGAACAGGGAAAAATTTCTAACTCCTATTCCATCCAGACTCAATTTTCTCATGTAAAGTCCGACGCTGATCACGAATACATGTAGCTCTTTTCAAAATTTCAATTAGATCAAAAGTTATTGCAATAAAAAGTTTTCACATTTTATGGATATTTGGCAGGGGAGACGTCATGAACAGGGAAAAAATTTCTAACTCCTATTCCAACCAAACTCAATTTTCTCATGTAAAGTCCGACGCTGATCACGAATACATGTAGCTCTTTTCAAAATTTCAATTAGATCAAAAGTTATTGCAATAAAAAGTTTTCACATTTTATGGATATTTGGCAGGGGAGACGTCATGAACAGGGAAAAAATTTCTAACTCCTATTCCAACCAAACTCAATTTTCTCATGTAAAGTCCGACGCTGATCACGAATACATGTAGCGCTTTTCAAAATTTCAATTAGATCAAAAGTTATTGCAATAAAAAGTTTTCACATTTTATGGATATTTGGCAGGGGAGACGTCATGAACAGGGAAAAAATTTCTAACTCCTATTCCAACCAAACTCAATTTTCTCATGTAAAGTCCGACGCTGATCACGAATACATGTAGCTCTTTTCAAAATTTCAATTAGATCAAAAGTTATTGCAATAAAAAGTTTTCACATTTTATGGATATTTGGCAGGGGAGACGTCATGAACAGGGAAAAAATTTCTAACTCCTATTCCAACCAAACTCAATTTTCTCATGTAAAGTCCGACGCTGATCACGAATACATGTAGCTCTTTTCAAAATTTCAATTAGATCAAAAGTTATTGCAATAAAAAGTTTTCACATTTTATGGATATTTGGCAGGGGAGACGTCATGAACAGGGAAAAAATTTCTAACTCCTATTCCAACCAAACTCAATTTTCTCATGTAAAGTCCGACGCTGATCACGAATACATGTAGCTCTTTTCAAAATTTCAATTAGATCAAAAGTTATTGCAATAAAAAGTTTTCACATTTTATGGATATTTGGCAGGGGAGACGTCATGAACAGGGAAAAAATTTCTAACTCCTATTCCAACCAAACTCAATTTTCTCATGTAAAGTCCGACGCTGATCACGAATACATGTAGCTCTTTTCAAAATTTCAATTAGATCAAAAGTTATTGCAATAAAAAGTTTTCACATTTTATGGATATTTGGCAGGGGAGACGTCATGAACAGGGAAAAAATTTCTAACTCCTATTCCAACCAAACTCAATTTTCTCATGTAAAGTCCGACGCTGATCACGAATACATGTAGCTCTTTTCAAAATTTCAATTAGATCAAAAGTTATTGCAATAAAAAGTTTTCACATTTTATGGATATTTGGCAGGGGAGACGTCATGAACAGGGAAAAATTTCTAACTCCTATTCCAACCAAACTCAATTTTCTCATGTAAAGTCCGACGCTGATCACGAATACATGTAGCTCTTTTCAAAATTTCAATTAGATCAAAAGTTATTGCAATAAAAAGTTTTCACATTTTATGGATATTTGGCAGGGGAGACGTCATGAACAGGGAAAAATTTCTAACTCCTATTCCAACCAAACTCAATTTTCTCATGTAAAGTCCGACGCTGATCACGAATACATGTAGCTCTTTTCAAAATTTCAATTAGATCAAAAGTTATTGCAATAAAAAGTTTTCACATTTTATGGATATTTGGCAGGGGAGACGTCATGAACAGGGAAAAAATTTCTAACTCCTATTCCAACCAAACTCAATTTTCTCATGTAAAGTCCGACGCTGATCACGAATACATGTAGCTCTTTTCAAAATTTCAATTAGATCAAAAGTTATTGCAATAAAAAGTTTTCACATTTTATGGATATTTGGCAGGGGAGACGTCATGAACAGGGAAAAAATTTCTAACTCCTATTCCAACCAAACTCAATTTTCTCATGTAAAGTCCGACGCTGATCACGAATACATGTAGCTCTTTTCAAAATTTCAATTAGATCAAAAGTTATTGCAATAAAAAGTTTTCACATTTTATGGATATTTGGCAGGGGAGACGTCATGAACAGGGAAAAAATTTCTAACTCCTATTCCAACCAAACTCAATTTTCTCATGTAAAGTCCGACGCTGATCACGAATACATGTAGCTCTTTTCAAAATTTCAATTAGATCAAAAGTTATTGCAATAAAAAGTTTTCACATTTTATGGATATTTGGCAGGGGAGACGTCATGAACAGGGAAAATATTTCTAACTCCTATTCCAACCAGACTCAATTTTCTCATGTAAAGTCCGACGCTGATCACGAATACATGTAGCTCTTTTCAAAATTTCAATTAGATCAAAAGTTATTGCAATAAAAAGTTTTCACATTTTATGGATATTTGGCAGGGGAGACGTCATGAACAGGGAAAAAATTTCTAACTCCTATTCCAACCAAACTCAATTTTCTCATGTAAAGTCCGACGCTGATCACGAATACATGTAGCTCTTTTCAAAATTTCAATTAGATCAAAAGTTATTGCAATAAAAAGTTTTCACATTTTATGGATATTTGGCAGGGGAGACGTCATGAACAGGGAAAAAATTTCTAACTCCTATTCCAACCAAACTCAATTTTCTCATGTAAAGTCCGACGCTGATCACGAATACATGTAGCTCTTTTCAAAATTTCAATTAGATCAAAAGTTATTGCAATAAAAAGTTTTCACATTTTATGGATATTTGGCAGGGGAGACGTCATGAACAGGGAAAAAATTTCTAACTCCTATTCCATCCAGACTCAATTTTCTCATGTAAAGTCCGACGCTGATCACGAATACATGTAGCTCTTTTCAAAATTTCAATTAGATCAAAAGTTATTGCAATAAAAAGTTTTCACATTTTATGGATATTTGGCAGGGGAGACGTCATGAACAGGGAAAAAATTTCTAACTCCTATTCCAACCAAACTCAATTTTCTCATGTAAAGTCCGACGCTGATCACGAATACATGTAGCTCTTTTCAAAATTTCAATTAGATCAAAAGTTATTGCAATAAAAAGTTTTCACATTTTATGGATATTTGGCAGGGGAGACGTCATGAACAGGGAAAAAATTTCTAACTCCTATTCCAACCAAACTCAATTTTCTCATGTAAAGTCCGACGCTGATCACGAATACATGTAGCTCTTTTCAAAATTTCAATTAGATCAAAAGTTATTGCAATAAAAAGTTTTCACATTTTATGGATATTTGGCAGGGGAGACGTCATGAACAGGGAAAAAATTTCTAACTCCTATTCCAACCAGACTCAATTTTCTCATGTAAAGTCCGACGCTGATCACGAATACATGTAGCTCTTTTCAAAATTTCAATTAGATCAAAAGTTATTGCAATAAAAAGTTTTCACATTTTATGGATATTTGGCAGGGGAGACGTCATGAACAGGGAAAAAATTTCTAACTCCTATTCCAACCAAACTCAATTTTCTCATGTAAAGTCCGACGCTGATCACGAATACATGTAGCTCTTTTCAAAATTTCAATTAGATCAAAAGTTATTGCAATAAAAAGTTTTCACATTTTATGGATATTTGGCAGGGGAGACGTCATGAACAGGGAAAAAATTTCTAACTCCTATTCCAACCAAACTCAATTTTCTCATGTAAAGTCCGACGCTGATCACGAATACATGTAGCTCTTTTCAAAATTTCAATTAGATCAAAAGTTATTGCAATAAAAAGTTTTCACATTTTATGGATATTTGGCAGGGGAGACGTCATGAACAGGGAAAAAATTTCTAACTCCTATTCCAACCAGACTCAATTTTCTCATGTAAAGTCCGACGCTGATCACGAATACATGTAGCTCTTTTCAAAATTTCAATTAGATCAAAAGTTATTGCAATAAAAAGTTTTCACATTTTATGGATATTTGGCAGGGGAGACGTCATGAACAGGGAAAAAATTTCTAACTCCTATTCCAACCAAACTCAATTTTCTCATGTAAAGTCCGACGCTGATCACGAATACATGTAGCTCTTTTCAAAATTTCAATTAGATCAAAAGTTATTGCAATAAAAAGTTTTCACATTTTATGGATATTTGGCAGGGGAGACGTCATGAACAGGGAAAAAATTTCTAACTCCTATTCCATCCAAACTCAATTTTCTCATGTAAAGTCCGACGCTGATCACGAATACATGTAGCTCTTTTCAAAATTTCAATTAGATCAAAAGTTATTGCAATAAAAAGTTTTCACATTTTATGGATATTTGGCAGGGGAGACGTCATGAACAGGGAAAAAATTTCTAACTCCTATTCCAACCAAACTCAATTTTCTCATGTAAAGTCCGACGCTGATCACGAATACATGTAGCTCTTTTCAAAATTTCAATTAGATCAAAAGTTATTGCAATAAAAAGTTTTCACATTTTATGGATATTTGGCAGGGGAGACGTCATGAACAGGGAAAAAATTTCTAACTCCTATTCCAACCAAACTCAATTTTCTCATGTAAAGTCCGACGCTGATCACGAATACATGTAGCTCTTTTCAAAATTTCAATTAGATCAAAAGTTATTGCAATAAAAAGTTTTCACATTTTATGGATATTTGGCAGGGGAGACGTCATGAACAGGGAAAAAATTTCTAACTCCTATTCCAACCAAACTCAATTTTCTCATGTAAAGTCCGACGCTGATCACGAATACATGTAGCTCTTTTCAAAATTTCAATTAGATCAAAAGTTATTGCAATAAAAAGTTTTCACATTTTATGGATATTTGGCAGGGGAGACGTCATGAACAGGGAAAAAATTTCTAACTCCTATTCCAACCAAACTCAATTTTCTCATGTAAAGTCCGACGCTGATCACGAATACATGTAGCTCTTTTCAAAATTTCAATTAGATCAAAAGTTATTGCAATAAAAAGTTTTCACATTTTATGGATATTTGGCAGGGGAGACGTCATGAACAGGGAAAAAATTTCTAACTCCTATTCCAACCAAACTCAATTTTCTGATGTAAAGTCCGACGCTGATCACGAATACATGTAGCGCTTTTCAAAATTTCAATTAGATCAAAAGTTATTGCAATAAAAAGTTTTCACATTTTATGGATATTTGGCAGGGGAGACGTCATGAACAGGGAAAAATTTCTAACTCCTATTCCAACCAAACTCAATTTTCTCATGTAAAGTCCGACGCTGATCACGAATACATGTAGCTCTTTTCAAAATTTCAATTAGATCAAAAGTTATTGCAATAAAAAGTTTTCACATTTTATGGATATTTGGCAGGGGAGACGTCATGAACAGGGAAAATATTTCTAACTCCTATTCCATCCAGACTCAATTTTCTCATGTAAAGTCCGACGCTGATCACGAATACATGTAGCTCTTTTCAAAATTTCAATTAGATCAAAAGTTATTGCAATAAAAAGTTTTCACATTTTATGGATATTTGGCAGGGGAGACGTCATGAACAGGGAAAAATTTCTAACTCCTATTCCAACCAAACTCAATTTTCTCATGTAAAGTCCGACGCTGATCACGAATACATGTAGCTCTTTTCAAAATTTCAATTAGATCAAAAGTTATTGCAATAAAAAGTTTTCACATTTTATGGATATTTGGCAGGGGAGACGTCATGAACAGGGAAAAAATTTCTAACTCCTATTCCAACCAAACTCAATTTTCTCATGTAAAGTCCGACGCTGATCACGAATACATGTAGCTCTTTTCAAAATTTCAATTAGATCAAAAGTTATTGCAATAAAAAGTTTTCACATTTTATGGATATTTGGCAGGGGAGACGTCATGAACAGGGAAAAAATTTCTAACTCCTATTCCAACCAAACTCAATTTTCTCATGTAAAGTCCGACGCTGATCACGAATACATGTAGCTCTTTTCAAAATTTCAATTAGATCAAAAGTTATTGCAATAAAAAGTTTTCACATTTTATGGATATTTGGCAGGGGAGACGTCATGAACAGGGAAAAAATTTCTAACTCCTATTCCAACCAAACTCAATTTTCTCATGTAAAGTCCGACGCTGATCACGAATACATGTAGCTCTTTTCAAAATTTCAATTAGATCAAAAGTTATTGCAATAAAAAGTTTTCACATTTTATGGATATTTGGCAGGGGAGACGTCATGAACAGGGAAAAAATTTCTAACTCCTATTCCAACCAAACTCAATTTTCTCATGTAAAGTCCGACGCTGATCACGAATACATGTAGCTCTTTTCAAAATTTCAATTAGATCAAAAGTTATTGCAATAAAAAGTTTTCACATTTTATGGATATTTGGCAGGGGAGACGTCATGAACAGGGAAAAAATTTCTAACTCCTATTCCAACCAGACTCAATTTTCTCATGTAAAGTCCGACGCTGATCACGAATACATGTAGCTCTTTTCAAAATTTCAATTAGATCAAAAGTTATTGCAATAAAAAGTTTTCACATTTTATGGATATTTGGCAGGGGAGACGTCATGAACAGGGAAAAAATTTCTAACTCCTATTCCATCCAGACTCAATTTTCTCATGTAAAGTCCGACGCTGATCACGAATACATGTAGCTCTTTTCAAAATTTCAATTAGATCAAAAGTTATTGCAATAAAAAGTTTTCACATTTTATGGATATTTGGCAGGGGAGACGTCATGAACAGGGAAAAAATTTCTAACTCCTATTCCAACCAGACTCAATTTTCTCATGTAAAGTCCGACGCTGATCACGAATACATGTAGCTCTTTTCAAAATTTCAATTAGATCAAAAGTTATTGCAATAAAAAGTTTTCACATTTTATGGATATTTGGCAGGGGAGACGTCATGAACAGGGAAAATATTTCTAACTCCTATTCCATCCAGACTCAATTTTCTCATGTAAAGTCCGACGCTGATCACGAATACATGTAGCTCTTTTCAAAATTTCAATTAGATCAAAAGTTATTGCAATAAAAAGTTTTCACATTTTATGGATATTTGGCAGGGGAGACGTCATGAACAGGGAAAAAATTTCTAACTCCTATTCCAACCAAACTCAATTTTCTCATGTAAAGTCCGACGCTGATCACGAATACATGTAGCTCTTTTCAAAATTTCAATTAGATCAAAAGTTATTGCAATAAAAAGTTTTCACATTTTATGGATATTTGGCAGGGGAGACGTCATGAACAGGGAAAAAATTTCTAACTCCTATTCCAACCAAACTCAATTTTCTCATGTAAAGTCCGACGCTGATCACGAATACATGTAGCTCTTTTCAAAATTTCAATTAGATCAAAAGTTATTGCAATAAAAAGTTTTCACATTTTATGGATATTTGGCAGGGGAGACGTCATGAACAGGGAAAAAATTTCTAACTCCTATTCCAACCAAACTCAATTTTCTCATGTAAAGTCCGACGCTGATCACGAATACATGTAGCTCTTTTCAAAATTTCAATTAGATCAAAAGTTATTGCAATAAAAAGTTTTCACATTTTATGGATATTTGGCAGGGGAGACGTCATGAACAGGGAAAAATTTCTAACTCCTATTCCAACCAAACTCAATTTTCTCATGTAAAGTCCGACGCTGATCACGAATACATGTAGCTCTTTTCAAAATTTCAATTAGATCAAAAGTTATTGCAATAAAAAGTTTTCACATTTTATGGATATTTGGCAGGGGAGACGTCATGAACAGGGAAAAAATTTCTAACTCCTATTCCAACCAAACTCAATTTTCTCATGTAAAGTCCGACGCTGATCACGAATACATGTAGCTCTTTTCAAAATTTCAATTAGATCAAAAGTTATTGCAATAAAAAGTTTTCACATTTTATGGATATTTGGCAGGGGAGACGTCATGAACAGGGAAAATATTTCTAACTCCTATTCCAACCAAACTCAATTTTCTCATGTAAAGTCCGACGCTGATCACGAATACATGTAGCTCTTTTCAAAATTTCAATTAGATCAAAAGTTATTGCAATAAAAAGTTTTCACATTTTATGGATATTTGGCAGGGGAGACGTCATGAACAGGGAAAAAATTTCTAACTCCTATTCCAACCAAACTCAATTTTCTCATGTAAAGTCCGACGCTGATCACGAATACATGTAGCTCTTTTCAAAATTTCAATTAGATCAAAAGTTATTGCAATAAAAAGTTTTCACATTTTATGGATATTTGGCAGGGGAGACGTCATGAACAGGGAAAAAATTTCTAACTCCTATTCCAACCAAACTCAATTTTCTCATGTAAAGTCCGACGCTGATCACGAATACATGTAGCTCTTTTCAAAATTTCAATTAGATCAAAAGTTATTGCAATAAAAAGTTTTCACATTTTATGGATATTTGGCAGGGGAGACGTCATGAACAGGGAAAAAATTTCTAACTCCTATTCCAACCAAACTCAATTTTCTCATGTAAAGTCCGACGCTGATCACGAATACATGTAGCTCTTTTCAAAATTTCAATTAGATCAAAAGTTATTGCAATAAAAAGTTTTCACATTTTATGGATATTTGGCAGGGGAGACGTCATGAACAGGGAAAAAATTTCTAACTCCTATTCCAACCAGACTCAATTTTCTCATGTAAAGTCCGACGCTGATCACGAATACATGTAGCTCTTTTCAAAATTTCAATTAGATCAAAAGTTATTGCAATAAAAAGTTTTCACATTTTATGGATATTTGGCAGGGGAGACGTCATGAACAGGGAAAAAATTTCTAACTCCTATTCCAACCAAACTCAATTTTCTCATGTAAAGTCCGACGCTGATCACGAATACATGTAGCTCTTTTCAAAATTTCAATTAGATCAAAAGTTATTGCAATAAAAAGTTTTCACATTTTATGGATATTTGGCAGGGGAGACGTCATGAACAGGGAAAATATTTCTAACTCCTATTCCATCCAGACTCAATTTTCTCATGTAAAGTCCGACGCTGATCACGAATACATGTAGCTCTTTTCAAAATTTCAATTAGATCAAAAGTTATTGCAATAAAAAGTTTTCACATTTTATGGATATTTGGCAGGGGAGACGTCATGAACAGGGAAAAAATTTCTAACTCCTATTCCAACCAAACTCAATTTTCTCATGTAAAGTCCGACGCTGATCACGAATACATGTAGCTCTTTTCAAAATTTCAATTAGATCAAAAGTTATTGCAATAAAAAGTTTTCACATTTTATGGATATTTGGCAGGGGAGACGTCATGAACAGGGAAAAAATTTCTAACTCCTATTCCAACCAAACTCAATTTTCTCATGTAAAGTCCGACGCTGATCACGAATACATGTAGCTCTTTTCAAAATTTCAATTAGATCAAAAGTTATTGCAATAAAAAGTTTTCACATTTTATGGATATTTGGCAGGGGAGACGTCATGAACAGGGAAAAAATTTCTAACTCCTATTCCAACCAAACTCAATTTTCTCATGTAAAGTCCGACGCTGATCACGAATACATGTAGCTCTTTTCAAAATTTCAATTAGATCAAAAGTTATTGCAATAAAAAGTTTTCACATTTTATGGATATTTGGCAGGGGAGACGTCATGAACAGGGAAAAAATTTCTAACTCCTATTCCAACCAAACTCAATTTTCTCATGTAAAGTCCGACGCTGATCACGAATACATGTAGCTCTTTTCAAAATTTCAATTAGATCAAAAGTTATTGCAATAAAAAGTTTTCACATTTTATGGATATTTGGCAGGGGAGACGTCATGAACAGGGAAAAAATTTCTAACTCCTATTCCAACCAGACTCAATTTTCTCATGTAAAGTCCGACGCTGATCACGAATACATGTAGCTCTTTTCAAAATTTCAATTAGATCAAAAGTTATTGCAATAAAAAGTTTTCACATTTTATGGATATTTGGCAGGGGAGACGTCATGAACAGGGAAAAAATTTCTAACTCCTATTCCAACCAGACTCAATTTTCTCATGTAAAGTCCGACGCTGATCACGAATACATGTAGCTCTTTTCAAAATTTCAATTAGATCAAAAGTTATTGCAATAAAAAGTTTTCACATTTTATGGATATTTGGCAGGGGAGACGTCATGAACAGGGAAAAAATTTCTAACTCCTATTCCAACCAAACTCAATTTTCTCATGTAAAGTCCGACGCTGATCACGAATACATGTAGCTCTTTTCAAAATTTCAATTAGATCAAAAGTTATTGCAATAAAAAGTTTTCACATTTTATGGATATTTGGCAGGGGAGACGTCATGAACAGGGAAAAAATTTCTAACTCCTATTCCATCCAAACTCAATTTTCTCATGTAAAGTCCGACGCTGATCACGAATACATGTAGCTCTTTTCAAAATTTCAATTAGATCAAAAGTTATTGCAATAAAAAGTTTTCACATTTTATGGATATTTGGCAGGGGAGACGTCATGAACAGGGAAAATATTTCTAACTCCTATTCCATCCAGACTCAATTTTCTCATGTAAAGTCCGACGCTGATCACGAATACATGTAGCTCTTTTCAAAATTTCAATTAGATCAAAAGTTATTGCAATAAAAAGTTTTCACATTTTATGGATATTTGGCAGGGGAGACGTCATGAACAGGGAAAAAATTTCTAACTCCTATTCCAACCAAACTCAATTTTCTCATGTAAAGTCCGACGCTGATCACGAATACATGTAGCTCTTTTCAAAATTTCAATTAGATCAAAAGTTATTGCAATAAAAAGTTTTCACATTTTATGGATATTTGGCAGGGGAGACGTCATGAACAGGGAAAAAATTTCTAACTCCTATTCCAACCAAACTCAATTTTCTCATGTAAAGTCCGACGCTGATCACGAATACATGTAGCTCTTTTCAAAATTTCAATTAGATCAAAAGTTATTGCAATAAAAAGTTTTCACATTTTATGGATATTTGGCAGGGGAGACGTCATGAACAGGGAAAAAATTTCTAACTCCTATTCCATCCAGACTCAATTTTCTCATGTAAAGTCCGACGCTGATCACGAATACATGTAGCTCTTTTCAAAATTTCAATTAGATCAAAAGTTATTGCAATAAAAAGTTTTCACATTTTATGGATATTTGGCAGGGGAGACGTCATGAACAGGGAAAAAATTTCTAACTCCTATTCCAACCAAACTCAATTTTCTCATGTAAAGTCCGACGCTGATCACGAATACATGTAGCTCTTTTCAAAATTTCAATTAGATCAAAAGTTATTGCAATAAAAAGTTTTCACATTTTATGGATATTTGGCAGGGGAGACGTCATGAACAGGGAAAAAATTTCTAACTCCTATTCCAACCAAACTCAATTTTCTCATGTAAAGTCCGACGCTGATCACGAATACATGTAGCTCTTTTCAAAATTTCAATTAGATCAAAAGTTATTGCAATAAAAAGTTTTCACATTTTATGGATATTTGGCAGGGGAGACGTCATGAACAGGGAAAAAATTTCTAACTCCTATTCCAACCAAACTCAATTTTCTGATGTAAAGTCCGACGCTGATCACGAATACATGTAGCGCTTTTCAAAATTTCAATTAGATCAAAAGTTATTGCAATAAAAAGTTTTCACATTTTATGGATATTTGGCAGGGGAGACGTCATGAACAGGGAAAATATTTCTAACTCCTATTCCAACCAAACTCAATTTTCTCATGTAAAGTCCGACGCTGATCACGAATACATGTAGCTCTTTTCAAAATTTCAATTAGATCAAAAGTTATTGCAATAAAAAGTTTTCACATTTTATGGATATTTGGCAGGGGAGACGTCATGAACAGGGAAAAATTTCTAACTCCTATTCCATCCAGACTCAATTTTCTCATGTAAAGTCCGACGCTGATCACGAATACATGTAGCTCTTTTCAAAATTTCAATTAGATCAAAAGTTATTGCAATAAAAAGTTTTCACATTTTATGGATATTTGGCAGGGGAGACGTCATGAACAGGGAAAAATTTCTAACTCCTATTCCAACCAAACTCAATTTTCTGATGTAAAGTCCGACGCTGATCACGAATACATGTAGCTCTTTTCAAAATTTCAATTAGATCAAAAGTTATTGCAATAAAAAGTTTTCACATTTTATGGATATTTGGCAGGGGAGACGTCATGAACAGGGAAAAAATTTCTAACTCCTATTCCAACCAAACTCAATTTTCTCATGTAAAGTCCGACGCTGATCACGAATACATGTAGCTCTTTTCAAAATTTCAATTAGATCAAAAGTTATTGCAATAAAAAGTTTTCACATTTTATGGATATTTGGCAGGGGAGACGTCATGAACAGGGAAAAAATTTCTAACTCCTATTCCAACCAAACTCAATTTTCTCATGTAAAGTCCGACGCTGATCACGAATACATGTAGCTCTTTTCAAAATTTCAATTAGATCAAAAGTTATTGCAATAAAAAGTTTTCACATTTTATGGATATTTGGCAGGGGAGACGTCATGAACAGGGAAAAATTTCTAACTCCTATTCCAACCAAACTCAATTTTCTCATGTAAAGTCCGACGCTGATCACGAATACATGTAGCTCTTTTCAAAATTTCAATTAGATCAAAAGTTATTGCAATAAAAAGTTTTCACATTTTATGGATATTTGGCAGGGGAGACGTCATGAACAGGGAAAAAATTTCTAACTCCTATTCCAACCAAACTCAATTTTCTCATGTAAAGTCCGACGCTGATCACGAATACATGTAGCTCTTTTCAAAATTTCAATTAGATCAAAAGTTATTGCAATAAAAAGTTTTCACATTTTATGGATATTTGGCAGGGGAGACGTCATGAACAGGGAAAAAATTTCTAACTCCTATTCCAACCAAACTCAATTTTCTGATGTAAAGTCCGACGCTGATCACGAATACATGTAGCTCTTTTCAAAATTTCAATTAGATCAAAAGTTATTGCAATAAAAAGTTTTCACATTTTATGGATATTTGGCAGGGGAGACGTCATGAACAGGGAAAAAATTTCTAACTCCTATTCCAACCAAACTCAATTTTCTCATGTAAAGTCCGACGCTGATCACGAATACATGTAGCGCTTTTCAAAATTTCAATTAGATCAAAAGTTATTGCAATAAAAAGTTTTCACATTTTATGGATATTTGGCAGGGGAGACGTCATGAACAGGGAAAATATTTCTAACTCCTATTCCATCCAGACTCAATTTTCTCATGTAAAGTCCGACGCTGATCACGAATACATGTAGCTCTTTTCAAAATTTCAATTAGATCAAAAGTTATTGCAATAAAAAGTTTTCACATTTTATGGATATTTGGCAGGGGAGACGTCATGAACAGGGAAAAAATTTCTAACTCCTATTCCAACCAAACTCAATTTTCTCATGTAAAGTCCGACGCTGATCACGAATACATGTAGCTCTTTTCAAAATTTCAATTAGATCAAAAGTTATTGCAATAAAAAGTTTTCACATTTTATGGATATTTGGCAGGGGAGACGTCATGAACAGGGAAAAAATTTCTAACTCCTATTCCAACCAAACTCAATTTTCTCATGTAAAGTCCGACGCTGATCACGAATACATGTAGCTCTTTTCAAAATTTCAATTAGATCAAAAGTTATTGCAATAAAAAGTTTTCACATTTTATGGATATTTGGCAGGGGAGACGTCATGAACAGGGAAAAAATTTCTAACTCCTATTCCAACCAAACTCAATTTTCTCATGTAAAGTCCGACGCTGATCACGAATACATGTAGCTCTTTTCAAAATTTCAATTAGATCAAAAGTTATTGCAATAAAAAGTTTTCACATTTTATGGATATTTGGCAGGGGAGACGTCATGAACAGGGAAAATATTTCTAACTCCTATTCCATCCAGACTCAATTTTCTCATGTAAAGTCCGACGCTGATCACGAATACATGTAGCTCTTTTCAAAATTTCAATTAGATCAAAAGTTATTGCAATAAAAAGTTTTCACATTTTATGGATATTTGGCAGGGGAGACGTCATGAACAGGGAAAAAATTTCTAACTCCTATTCCAACCAAACTCAATTTTCTGATGTAAAGTCCGACGCTGATCACGAATACATGTAGCGCTTTTCAAAATTTCAATTAGATCAAAAGTTATTGCAATAAAAAGTTTTCACATTTTATGGATATTTGGCAGGGGAGACGTCATGAACAGGGAAAAAATTTCTAACTCCTATTCCATCCAGACTCAATTTTCTCATGTAAAGTCCGACGCTGATCACGAATACATGTAGCTCTTTTCAAAATTTCAATTAGATCAAAAGTTATTGCAATAAAAAGTTTTCACATTTTATGGATATTTGGCAGGGGAGACGTCATGAACAGGGAAAAATTTCTAACTCCTATTCCAACCAAACTCAATTTTCTCATGTAAAGTCCGACGCTGATCACGAATACATGTAGCTCTTTTCAAAATTTCAATTAGATCAAAAGTTATTGCAATAAAAAGTTTTCACATTTTATGGATATTTGGCAGGGGAGACGTCATGAACAGGGAAAAAATTTCTAACTCCTATTCCAACCAAACTCAATTTTCTCATGTAAAGTCCGACGCTGATCACGAATACATGTAGCTCTTTTCAAAATTTCAATTAGATCAAAAGTTATTGCAATAAAAAGTTTTCACATTTTATGGATATTTGGCAGGGGAGACGTCATGAACAGGGAAAAAATTTCTAACTCCTATTCCAACCAAACTCAATTTTCTGATGTAAAGTCCGACGCTGATCACGAATACATGTAGCGCTTTTCAAAATTTCAATTAGATCAAAAGTTATTGCAATAAAAAGTTTTCACATTTTTTGGATATTTGGCAGGGGAGACGTCATGAACAGGGAAAAATTTCTAACTCCTATTCCAACCAGACTCAATTTTCTCATGTAAAGTCCGACGCTGATCACGAATACATGTAGCTCTTTTCAAAATTTCAATTAGATCAAAAGTTATTGCAATAAAAAGTTTTCACATTTTATGGATATTTGGCAGGGGAGACGTCATGAACAGGGAAAATATTTCTAACTCCTATTCCATCCAGACTCAATTTTCTCATGTAAAGTCCGACGCTGATCACGAATACATGTAGCTCTTTTCAAAATTTCAATTAGATCAAAAGTTATTGCAATAAAAAGTTTTCACATTTTATGGATATTTGGCAGGGGAGACGTCATGAACAGGGAAAAAATTTCTAACTCCTATTCCAACCAAACTCAATTTTCTGATGTAAAGTCCGACGCTGATCACGAATACATGTAGCGCTTTTCAAAATTTCAATTAGATCAAAAGTTATTGCAATAAAAAGTTTTCACATTTTATGGATATTTGGCAGGGGAGACGTCATGAACAGGGAAAAAATTTCTAACTCCTATTCCAACCAAACTCAATTTTCTCATGTAAAGTCCGACGCTGATCACGAATACATGTAGCTCTTTTCAAAATTTCAATTAGATCAAAAGTTATTGCAATAAAAAGTTTTCACATTTTATGGATATTTGGCAGGGGAGACGTCATGAACAGGGAAAATATTTCTAACTCCTATTCCATCCAGACTCAATTTTCTCATGTAAAGTCCGACGCTGATCACGAATACATGTAGCTCTTTTCAAAATTTCAATTAGATCAAAAGTTATTGCAATAAAAAGTTTTCACATTTTATGGATATTTGGCAGGGGAGACGTCATGAACAGGGAAAAAATTTCTAACTCCTATTCCAACCAAACTCAATTTTCTCATGTAAAGTCCGACGCTGATCACGAATACATGTAGCTCTTTTCAAAATTTCAATTAGATCAAAAGTTATTGCAATAAAAAGTTTTCACATTTTATGGATATTTGGCAGGGGAGACGTCATGAACAGGGAAAAAATTTCTAACTCCTATTCCAACCAAACTCAATTTTCTCATGTAAAGTCCGACGCTGATCACGAATACATGTAGCTCTTTTCAAAATTTCAATTAGATCAAAAGTTATTGCAATAAAAAGTTTTCACATTTTATGGATATTTGGCAGGGGAGACGTCATGAACAGGGAAAAAATTTCTAACTCCTATTCCAACCAAACTCAATTTTCTCATGTAAAGTCCGACGCTGATCACGAATACATGTAGCTCTTTTCAAAATTTCAATTAGATCAAAAGTTATTGCAATAAAAAGTTTTCACATTTTATGGATATTTGGCAGGGGAGACGTCATGAACAGGGAAAATATTTCTAACTCCTATTCCATCCAGACTCAATTTTCTCATGTAAAGTCCGACGCTGATCACGAATACATGTAGCTCTTTTCAAAATTTCAATTAGATCAAAAGTTATTGCAATAAAAAGTTTTCACATTTTATGGATATTTGGCAGGGGAGACGTCATGAACAGGGAAAAAATTTCTAACTCCTATTCCAACCAGACTCAATTTTCTCATGTAAAGTCCGACGCTGATCACGAATACATGTAGCTCTTTTCAAAATTTCAATTAGATCAAAAGTTATTGCAATAAAAAGTTTTCACATTTTATGGATATTTGGCAGGGGAGACGTCATGAACAGGGAAAAAATTTCTAACTCCTATTCCAACCAAACTCAATTTTCTGATGTAAAGTCCGACGCTGATCACGAATACATGTAGCTCTTTTCAAAATTTCAATTAGATCAAAAGTTATTGCAATAAAAAGTTTTCACATTTTATGGATATTTGGCAGGGGAGACGTCATGAACAGGGAAAAAATTTCTAACTCCTATTCCAACCAAACTCAATTTTCTCATGTAAAGTCCGACGCTGATCACGAATACATGTAGCTCTTTTCAAAATTTCAATTAGATCAAAAGTTATTGCAATAAAAAGTTTTCACATTTTATGGATATTTGGCAGGGGAGACGTCATGAACAGGGAAAATATTTCTAACTCCTATTCCATCCAGACTCAATTTTCTCATGTAAAGTCCGACGCTGATCACGAATACATGTAGCTCTTTTCAAAATTTCAATTAGATCAAAAGTTATTGCAATAAAAAGTTTTCACATTTTATGGATATTTGGCAGGGGAGACGTCATGAACAGGGAAAAAATTTCTAACTCCTATTCCAACCAAACTCAATTTTCTCATGTAAAGTCCGACGCTGATCACGAATACATGTAGCGCTTTTCAAAATTTCAATTAGATCAAAAGTTATTGCAATAAAAAGTTTTCACATTTTATGGATATTTGGCAGGGGAGACGTCATGAACAGGGAAAAAATTTCTAACTCCTATTCCAACCAAACTCAATTTTCTCATGTAAAGTCCGACGCTGATCACGAATACATGTAGCTCTTTTCAAAATTTCAATTAGATCAAAAGTTATTGCAATAAAAAGTTTTCACATTTTATGGATATTTGGCAGGGGAGACGTCATGAACAGGGAAAATATTTCTAACTCCTATTCCATCCAGACTCAATTTTCTCATGTAAAGTCCGACGCTGATCACGAATACATGTAGCTCTTTTCAAAATTTCAATTAGATCAAAAGTTATTGCAATAAAAAGTTTTCACATTTTATGGATATTTGGCAGGGGAGACGTCATGAACAGGGAAAAAATTTCTAACTCCTATTCCAACCAAACTCAATTTTCTCATGTAAAGTCCGACGCTGATCACGAATACATGTAGCTCTTTTCAAAATTTCAATTAGATCAAAAGTTATTGCAATAAAAAGTTTTCACATTTTATGGATATTTGGCAGGGGAGACGTCATGAACAGGGAAAAAATTTCTAACTCCTATTCCAACCAAACTCAATTTTCTCATGTAAAGTCCGACGCTGATCACGAATACATGTAGCTCTTTTCAAAATTTCAATTAGATCAAAAGTTATTGCAATAAAAAGTTTTCACATTTTATGGATATTTGGCAGGGGAGACGTCATGAACAGGGAAAAAATTTCTAACTCCTATTCCAACCAAACTCAATTTTCTCATGTAAAGTCCGACGCTGATCACGAATACATGTAGCTCTTTTCAAAATTTCAATTAGATCAAAAGTTATTGCAATAAAAAGTTTTCACATTTTATGGATATTTGGCAGGGGAGACGTCATGAACAGGGAAAAAATTTCTAACTCCTATTCCATCCAGACTCAATTTTCTCATGTAAAGTCCGACGCTGATCACGAATACATGTAGCTCTTTTCAAAATTTCAATTAGATCAAAAGTTATTGCAATAAAAAGTTTTCACATTTTATGGATATTTGGCAGGGGAGACGTCATGAACAGGGAAAATATTTCTAACTCCTATTCCATCCAGACTCAATTTTCTCATGTAAAGTCCGACGCTGATCACGAATACATGTAGCTCTTTTCAAAATTTCAATTAGATCAAAAGTTATTGCAATAAAAAGTTTTCACATTTTATGGATATTTGGCAGGGGAGACGTCATGAACAGGGAAAAAATTTCTAACTCCTATTCCAACCAAACTCAATTTTCTCATGTAAAGTCCGACGCTGATCACGAATACATGTAGCTCTTTTCAAAATTTCAATTAGATCAAAAGTTATTGCAATAAAAAGTTTTCACATTTTATGGATATTTGGCAGGGGAGACGTCATGAACAGGGAAAAATTTCTAACTCCTATTCCAACCAAACTCAATTTTCTCATGTAAAGTCCGACGCTGATCACGAATACATGTAGCTCTTTTCAAAATTTCAATTAGATCAAAAGTTATTGCAATAAAAAGTTTTCACATTTTATGGATATTTGGCAGGGGAGACGTCATGAACAGGGAAAAAATTTCTAACTCCTATTCCAACCAAACTCAATTTTCTCATGTAAAGTCCGACGCTGATCACGAATACATGTAGCTCTTTTCAAAATTTCAATTAGATCAAAAGTTATTGCAATAAAAAGTTTTCACATTTTATGGATATTTGGCAGGGGAGACGTCATGAACAGGGAAAAATTTCTAACTCCTATTCCATCCAGACTCAATTTTCTCATGTAAAGTCCGACGCTGATCACGAATACATGTAGCTCTTTTCAAAATTTCAATTAGATCAAAAGTTATTGCAATAAAAAGTTTTCACATTTTATGGATATTTGGCAGGGGAGACGTCATGAACAGGGAAAAAATTTCTAACTCCTATTCCAACCAAACTCAATTTTCTCATGTAAAGTCCGACGCTGATCACGAATACATGTAGCTCTTTTCAAAATTTCAATTAGATCAAAAGTTATTGCAATAAAAAGTTTTCACATTTTATGGATATTTGGCAGGGAGACGTCATGAACAGGGAAAAAATTTCTAACTCCTATTCCAACCAAACTCAATTTTCTCATGTAAAGTCCGACGCTGATCACGAATACATGTAGCGCTTTTCAAAATTTCAATTAGATCAAAAGTTATTGCAATAAAAATTTTCACATTTTATGGATATTTGGCAGGGGAGACGTCATGAACAGGGAAAATATTTCTAACTCCTATTCCATCCAGACTCAATTTTCTCATGTAAAGTCCGACGCTGATCACGAATACATGTAGCTCTTTTCAAAATTTCAATTAGATCAAAAGTTATTGCAATAAAAAGTTTTCACATTTTATGGATATTTGGCAGGGGAGACGTCATGAACAGGGAAAAAATTTCTAACTCCTATTCCAACCAAACTCAATTTTCTCATGTAAAGTCCGACGCTGATCACGAATACATGTAGCTCTTTTCAAAATTTCAATTAGATCAAAAGTTATTGCAATAAAAAGTTTTCACATTTTATGGATATTTGGCAGGGGAGACGTCATGAACAGGGAAAAAATTTCTAACTCCTATTCCAACCAAACTCAATTTTCTCATGTAAAGTCCGACGCTGATCACGAATACATGTAGCGCTTTTCAAAATTTCAATTAGATCAAAAGTTATTGCAATAAAAAGTTTTCACATTTTATGGATATTTGGCAGGGGAGACGTCATGAACAGGGAAAAATTTCTAACTCCTATTCCAACCAGACTCAATTTTCTCATGTAAAGTCCGACGCTGATCACGAATACATGTAGCTCTTTTCAAAATTTCAATTAGATCAAAAGTTATTGCAATAAAAAGTTTTCACATTTTATGGATATTTGGCAGGGGAGACGTCATGAACAGGGAAAAAATTTCTAACTCCTATTCCAACCAAACTCAATTTTCTCATGTAAAGTCCGACGCTGATCACGAATACATGTAGCTCTTTTCAAAATTTCAATTAGATCAAAAGTTATTGCAATAAAAAGTTTTCACATTTTATGGATATTTGGCAGGGAGACGTCATGAACAGGGAAAAATTTCTAACTCCTATTCCAACCAAACTCAATTTTCTCATGTAAAGTCCGACGCTGATCACGAATACATGTAGCTCTTTTCAAAATTTCAATTAGATCAAAAGTTATTGCAATAAAAAGTTTTCACATTTTATGGATATTTGGCAGGGGAGACGTCATGAACAGGGAAAAAATTTCTAACTCCTATTCCAACCAAACTCAATTTTCTCATGTAAAGTCCGACGCTGATCACGAATACATGTAGCTCTTTTCAAAATTTCAATTAGATCAAAAGTTATTGCAATAAAAAGTTTTCACATTTTATGGATATTTGGCAGGGGAGACGTCATGAACAGGGAAAAAATTTCTAACTCCTATTCCATCCAGACTCAATTTTCTCATGTAAAGTCCGACGCTGATCACGAATACATGTAGCTCTTTTCAAAATTTCAATTAGATCAAAAGTTATTGCA
>BMAO01036591.1:0-73124 GCA_019973975.1 Trichonephila clavata | reverse complement strand
CCAAGGGGTTTTAAGGCAGATATAAATATTATTTCTATTTTAAACTATTAGACGCACAGTTTGAAATTTGGTAAGCAGATTCCTCTCATAGGATAGAGATACACTACAAAATGTGTTTTGTGAAAATCGACCCCTAGGCCGCGTTGCGGGGGTTCAAGGGCGTTATTGATAATTTTTTTTTTTCATTTTTAATTTATTGGACGCACAGTTTTCAAATTTTGCTAAGCAGATTCCTTTTATAGTGTGCAATTCCCCTACAAAATTGGTTTTGTGAAAACAGACCCAGAAGTGGCGTTATAGATAATTATCCCCATTTTTAAACTATTAGACGTACAGTCATGAAATTTGATAAGCAGATTCCTTTCGTAAAGTAGAGAACCGCTACAAAATGTGTTTCGCGAATATGAACTACTAAGTTTAATTTCGGGAGATTAAGAGGCGTAATTGATAAATATTTCCATTTTAAACTATTTGATCATCCTGCTTGAAAATTGGTAGGCATGTTCCTTTCATGGAATAGAGTTCCTCTAACAAAGAGTAAAACGAAAATTGACCCCCAAGGAGGGTTGCGAGGGGTCAAGAGGAGTTACAGAAAAAAAATTCCTGTTTTTAATTGTTAGACCCATATATTTGAAATTTGTTAAGCATGTTTCTTTTGTTGAATAGGGATCCACTAAGAATGTATTTTAAAGCAAATCAAGTTGTGGGGGGGAGGGGTGCAGGGGGTTACTGGGACGTATTGACGAAAAAAATTACTTTTTTCGAGCTACAAGAACTATAATAATGAAATTTGGTTTGCATTTTTCTTTTGTTGAGTTGAAATCCGCTAAGAGCGGTTATTTTGGAAAACGGCTCTCAACGGGATTACGGGGATATTGATAGTAAAACTTTTGTTTTTTTTCTGTTAGATTTAGACTTGAAATTTGGCTTGCATGTTCAATTTATGGAGTAGAGATCCACCGAAAATTGGTTTTGCGGGAATCCACTTGGTTTTTGGGTTACGAAAGAGCAAACATCATTATATGCTTCAATTTTAGAGATTTTTAGATAACACAAATTAGATGAGTTCTGCCCCCTTTTTTTTATCAACAGGCGACAGCTATAGATATAAGTATATTTTTTCAATACAATCGAATTCTTAATGCAGGACTTAGATATCAATAATTTATACATATATATATAAGCAGTAAAAATTTATAAAACATCATGAAATTCCCAGCGAAGCGGGCGGGTAACAGCTAGTTTATAAAATATAATTAACTAGCAGTACTCAATGTCGTCACTAGATGCCTTCAAGACATTGGCGCAGCATAAACCCCTGCAACAACCGCAGTGCGAGGAAGGGGCACTCAGGGGGGCCCAAAGTCTGATTGCCAAGTACGGATCCTTTGTAAGATACGACTTGGAGCATCAGCAAGCAAAGGGACCTTGCAAGGAGGCCCTAATATTCTTCATTACTCCAGTGCTTCAGATGCAAATATTTCAAGAGTTGGTCCCTTAAGAAAGTGGTAATAATAACAATAATATATACAGTTGGTTGTCAAAATAATAGAAACACTTAGATTTATAAAGAATCCTTTATTAGTATTGAATTCTCTTAGGAATCTATCCATACAAGTGTTGAATAGTCTTCAGAGGAATATTGTTCCATTCTTCATGGATATATTGTGAATGTTCTGGGGGAGATGCCAGTGGGAGGACATTGATTCCATATTGAATATGCTCAAAATTACACCATAGAGACTCAATTATATTGATGTTTGGTGGCTAGTGGTCCGAAGTGGATGTTTAACTTCTTCGTCGTGTTCATCAAACCATGATGGAACGTCCCACTGCATGGATAGATGCATTATCATTCTGGAAAACTCTATATCCTGCAGGAACCAAAGTTTGTATCATAGGATGAACATTTTAGCTAACATTTCTCTGCATTTCACCCCGTTACGGCTGCCTATATCATGACGGATCCACCTTCATGCATTACACATTGTCTCCAAACGTGCGCCCATCCTGTTGTAGGGCAAAGTGTGCAAAATTATTCGTCAGACCATATTACTTTCTTCCATTTATCAATCGATCAGGATTTTTGAGAACATCATTGTAAATGACATTTGACATTGGCATTTGAGACAAATGTCTTAGGAAAGGCTGCTCTGCCAAAAATGTCTTGTTAATGAACATGTCTTCTAATCTTAATTAATGACGCTGGAGAATCCAGATGCTGACAGAACAATGCGCACACTTTTGCTGCAATTGTTCGCTTTTTAGACATTACAATCCCCTTTAATAGTGGTTGATCTCTTTTTTTTTCACCGAGCTTCTCTTTGCGTCCACTATTTTACTTTGCCGAGCTTGTCTTGCCGCTCTGTGTTTATGCCGTCATGAATTTAGATTCCGTATCATTAGAAATGCGCAAAAAATGGGATGTTTCAGTCATATTTGCTCCACCTGAACCGGCTCTTACAATTTGGCTTCATTGAAAAAAAAAATCTAAGACTTACAAAACTTTAATAAAGCTATGACATACTACCAGAAAGAGTCGATCGGAAGCTAATGTGTTTAAATCTATTTTTTTTATATAAATTCTGATTTTTTAAAATTTTGAGATATTAAATAAATAATATTCTTCTTATTTATTAAAGGATTTATACTCATTGCTTCTTTTTTATCTAAATCAGACAAGCCTTTTCTTCATAGCTTCTGAATATATTATACAGTTATTTCAAAAACCATTTTGAATAAATCCACCTTTTATCAATATTTTGTTACATAAACTTCGAAATAAAAATTAAATTCTTCTTCTTTCGATATTTGTTGGAAACACTGAAAAACAAAAAAATCATAGTAATTGTAAGTGTTACTTCTACTATTTAGAATTGCTCGAGTTTTATGTACGGGCTTTTTTTAATTTGAAGTATCTAAACTTTGGCTTTAAACATAAAAATAGTACATTGAAGTGTTTGTGAAAATTATTGTGTTACAAAAACATTAAATAAATTTTCAAAATTTAAGACTTTAACTAAACATATTAAATTATACGCAAAGGATTTTCTAAAAATTATAATGTATTCAGATGCATGTTCAGGATAGAATCGAACTATAAAAACTTTGTTAAGTTTACTAAAATTGATTCAGAGTGAAGATATAAATGCTGAATCAATTGAGCCTAAATTTTTGTTAAGGGCACAGTTATTTATCCATGACGCTAATTATGCAATTACAGAAACTTATGTAGAAAAAAAATCAGTATATTTATAATCCTGTGACTGGTATCATATTATACAAAATAAACAAAGAAAGAATCCTTTCAGCGTTGTCAAATAAATCGACAAGATTTTTTTCCTTCCATTGGGAGATGCTATCACTAAAAGAAAAAAATCAACAAATGGACTAACTGTCAATTGGCTTAGTATGCTATGGATAAAACTATAAAGGTCAAACCTAAGCAGCATTAAGTTCAAATATAATTTTGACGAGGATTATACCTTTCACGTAATTGGTATGAAAGAACAAAATCACAAGTAGATCAACAATTTAAAAAAAATATGACTCTAGCAATATTATGTCACAATGGCAAAACAATCTCAAAAGGAACAAAAAACATTAATCAAGAACACAATAAGTTTCTCAGTTGTTGTTTTCTGGTCTTGACCGCATTGGCTTTTGAATGACTCATATACATTTCTGATTATAAAAAAATACTGGTAGCTATTATTATGTTTTAACGCTTAGGAAGCGCATTCAAAAATGTTTCCTATTCACGGGTATTTCCATAATTTTAATAATTACCTGCACAAACACACACACATGTGTAACTACCTCCTTGCGTATACACTTCTAAGATTTGTATTGCTATCAAATATTATATTACAATTTTTTCTAGGATAGGAAACATAAATGTGTGGTGGATGACAGTGATCCAGAAGTATCACCTGTATTTACTATGACAGCCTCAGTGTCAATATATTACTCGGCAAACTTAAGAAGAAATTGGAATTCACAACCACTCAACACACCTTGTACCATTCGAAAAAATTAATCTCTTAGTCGAACTAAAAGATATTCAGTTGCAAATGACCAATAGCTTTGTCACAATCGTTTAAAGACACCATTTTTTCTTTTTAATTCTGGTACTTGAATACAGCAGATTATTCAATTGTATTAAAATATATACTATAAAAATTGCTAATTAGTTTTATCACCATCTTTGATTGAAAAAAAAACCAGCTAAAAAAAAGTCAAATTATTACAATAAAAAAAAAAATTAAAAACACATACTAAAACAAACGCTGTAACATCTAAAAAGAAAGGAAAATTCAAAGAATATTATATTATACCACTCTTAAAGAAAAAAAATTACACAACCTTCTGAAAATAAAATTAATACGTAACCAGTGAAACCTAATAAGCTACAAAACTTAAAATTGGTGTAAAGAACACTTATCAGATTAAATAGTTTTGCACACTTAACACTTCGAAGACGTGAGTTATTTTATTTTCAGCTGGTTGGTGACAGAAAATCACGTCATTGCAAACTTCAACAGTTACGGTATACTAATATATTAACTACTTTTTATAAGCAGTAGTTTTTTGACACGTAACGTAGCAAAAATGTTCAGTTTAAATGTTTAAAAAGCTTACTACATATTTTGAATTTTTTTTTAAATTACTGTTGGCAATAAGTGGCTTATATATTCCCTAATAGTTGGTATCTTTGCTAATGACGGGAATTTCCGTCGCCAACAGTTGACAAATAAGACGAGCGTCTTAAAAATGTTAAAATAACAAACAAAACACGTATTCGGAATTAGGGCTATATACTTTTTAACTGCTAACCATTTTCAATGAGTTAACATTTATTTGGACATCAAAAAAATCCCCCCCCCCCCACAATTATAACAAAAATGGGCTCCTTTTGTTTTTTAAAAGAAAAAAAAATATTATTGCGATGTTTTAGCATCAAAAGATTTTTAATAATGAAACCATATGTATTCATCGAGGTGAGTGCATTACAAAATTTTAATATAAGCCCTTGTAAAAGTAGAGGTGTTGCGACATTTTGATATAAAATATATTATAGGTCATTAGCTAAGTATGTTTACGATATCTCTGGATTTCTGTAGATTTCAATATACTTCAAACAAGTAACATAAAAAAAAATTTTAAGTTATTTCAAACTAAGGTGAACAAAGAAAAATTTTATTCTTATTACTTTTTACAAAATAGTTGCAGTTAATATAAATATGTATGCACATATGGCAAAATCACAATGTTAAATGGCAAAACAGAAAGCGAGTTCCCTTGTAATTTTCCTTTTTATATGTGGTGTTGGACTGTTATTTTTGTTTGTTACTATTTATTAGCTTTCTCTCTTTTTTTTCGTTTTCTAATTTATGAAGCTGATGGTGATCTACAATTTTTCATTCTATCCATCCATTGAAATACTTCATTATTGCAAAGAACCCTTTCCACTGAGTTTTCAGCAGTCTAGTTCTTCAATTAACAGTTCATCTAATGATTTCACACGACACAAGGCGACATAGGATTGACCTGCTGCGAAGAGCTTTCGTCCTAGCTATATTACTGTAAAATCTACAGTGCTACCTTGCATCTTCTATACTGTTGATGCTCATGATATATTAATGGTATCATTCTCCGTTCAGCAGTACCGTAGTTGCTTTTGTTGGAGAATTGCACTGATATTGACTCGATTCTTTTCCTCAGACTAGTCTTCTTTGACTCAGACTAGAGCCCAGAATGTTCCAAAAAAAGAATCTGAAAAAGAAAATTTTTTCCACTGATCTACACGTTTCGTCATGATGGTATTTATTCCTAAATTTATATCCTGCTAAATATCTTACATAAGCGAAATTTTTCCTCCCATATAAAACTAAAATTAATTAATTAAATTAAGATAATGAATTAAAATTTGAAAAAAATCTGTATTAATATCAAGTGTCAAGTTTTAAGAAATGTGTTGGAACTTGAGTGGATGAATAAAAAATATTTTATTAAAGATCAAGAAATTTGAACAGGATATATAAATATATATTGGGAGAGTATGAACTATTAGTAGGTATTTGAAAACACACGTATGATTAAAATTCCTACCACACCACAAATATTTTTATTTTTCTCAAATATACTATATAAATATCTTGGCAGAAAGACAGAAACGGTTGGTTAGAGGTAATGAGCCAGGCGTATCGACCGCATTTAATTGCGGCAACCTCAGTCCGCCTACAAAGCGGCAAGCGTGTATGAAGATGTGATAAATACCCCGGTCTTTCATATTAACCAAATACTTGCTACTTAAACAAGCCGAAAGCGAATTGCCACTAACCAACTTTTTTTTTAGGATTCTTTGCTTGTTTGAAGAAATGATTTGTGGAAAATGTAGAAAATCACGACACGGAACTGAAGCCAGAACATCTTTTTTCCTGTCTTGCCATTCTGGCAAAACTACAGCAAATCAGCACGAGTCCCCGTGAGGACTTATATAAAGATAACTGTATCAAGATTTGCTGATGCTATTTTTAGACCTTTGGTCCTATTTTATTATTGACCATGACGAAACACCAACCAACCAACCAACCTTTAGTTTAATAGACGCTTATGTGATGCTTTTCTAGTTTATTAGATTTTTTTGTTGCAAATGAAAAAAGTGAAATCAAGTCAAATGAATATAAAACTAAAACCTTGCCAAACCTGATGCACAGTTATGTCATTTAAACGAAGAAAATTGAAATGGAACGGAAATAATATATGCCTTGTTGCTGAAGCTCTCAATGTTAAATCAAAAACATAAAATATACTCGAGTCAATTTATAAATAATAAAACTGCAAATTAAAAAGTGACAAACATTTATTAATCAGGGGAACACTCGCTACAGATCACCTGGCTTGAAGCTGTTCTTGAAGTAACCGATTTCAAATAGTTTGTTGTGTCACTTTGTTACCAAATGCATCTCGAATTTCTGCTACTGACGCATGACGATGCGTCACAGTCGTACGCCGAATATAATGGTATTCCCTCTGAATAGTGCCATATGGCCTCCCGAAACCAGGTCTTCTTGAGGCAGTACTATCCTTTGCCCACTGCTCCCAACAATCATGTACAGGGGATACATTCCGGCCACAATCTTTGTGCAATGTTGGGGAAATAATATCCACCTTCACGTAGGCCGTAACACGACCTCGTTCAAACTCGATGAGCTGTTGATAATGTCTTCTTCAAGGCATTCTCGGCAACATCAACTCAATACGTCAAATTTCACAAATAACGATCGTGAACTTTACAGCACGCATTTGAAGAAATCCTGCTTTGTGTAAGTTCTGACTGTCACTTCTAGCACCAGACAAATTAGATGATAATCAGCTGCAAAAGACCAACACTTTTGCAGTTATCGTTGAAAGAAGCTGTTTTTTTTTAAAGTTTGATACCAGAGTGCTAGAGCAGATTATTCATCTGTATTTAAATAATGTACTACTTACAAAACATTCTAGTTTTATCGTCTACTTTGGATACAAAGTAAACAAGGCAAATTATAACAATAGAAAACAAAATAAAAACACCAAAACAAAAGCAGAAATATCTAACATGCGATGTAACAAAGCGTATTATATGATTTACACCTGAGTCCGCGGACACGTCGGGGTCCCCAGTGCCCTTATAGGGTTCCACGAAGGGGTGTTTTTTTATGTAAAGATTTCCCAATATTCCATACTCTGAAAAGTCTCGTGGAAAAATTGAAAGATGTACTATCCGCGACTAGATTATTACCATAAAATCCGGCGTATAACGTGCATTTTTAACACCAAAAATATAATCGAAATGTACGGGTGCACGTCATACGCCGGGTACCAGAATGATAGCTTTAAAAATAAAAAATAAAAAGATGAGCTTAAAAAAAATTAGACTTCTACATATATCAAAATACTGTTTATTTTAAAGATATGGCTTACTTTATGAACTTACAAGAGTTGGAATTCTAGAAATATACTATTTTTTCAAAAGCCTGGGGTACCTCCAAAAAATGACTTTAAAACATAAGAGCACTACATATGTACATTTCAAGTTTCTTCGTTAAAAAAGGGGTGTGCACTATACGGCGATTATACATGAAAATTAAAAAATGCAGTTTGAAAGTATAGCGTTACACGACGAATTTAACGTAATTCCCCCACTCCCAATGTAAAAACTCTGCTAAAACATATAAGGTAATTCGGGGGAAGATGCCACTTTTTGTTAATAATACTTTTTTATGCGTCGATAAATAGCAATACCGGTCCACTTATATGATGAGTCTGTTCCGACATTAAGTGTGGCTTGTGAATTTATCTGAATTAATCATCTTTAATCGTTGTTATTTTTGGATCTCGTGAGCATTTAAAGTGGTGACTACAACTTTTATAATATTCTGTTCCTCATATTTAAAGTTCATAAACGTATTTCTTTTTTTAAATAAGATATTGAGAATACAAGTGAGTTACGCATTATGTTACATACGATGCATGTAGAGGCGGCCATAGCCCTGTAGCAAATAAGGAAATAAGCGTATGTAGCATTTTCCCTCAATGCTCGGTGAAAGACGCCACATAATTCAGAAATAAATGAAATGAACTTTAAAATTTGTTTTTGTTTTTTAAATTTTGTAACACTGTATACCAGTGGCGTAACGGAAAATAATTGGTACCCCCCGCAAGGTCATGCCTTGGGCCCCAAGCTGGATCTTATGTATGTATATATATAATTGCTAAAAAAAAGTCTGCGTTCACCGACTACTGCTTAAATAAACAACGAAAAAAAATTTAAAAACCGGAATTTGAAATTTTTTGAAAATTATATTTTATTTAGTTTATTTCAAGTATTGAGACTAAACAAAAGTAAACTCGGTTTGCTTTCATAGCTTTCAAAATAAGGACAGGTTTGTAGCGATACCCACAAAAATCAAGTAAAAAAAGTCTGCGTTCACTGTTTTAGTAGTAACTATAAAAATTATTTAAAAAGGATAATGAGCTATTTAATAGCTAGTTGGATAACCTCCTGAAGTCGTTTCGGCATTGAATTAACAAGTCTAGTGGCTTCTTCAGAGCTTATCTTCTCTCATTCGTCCTTAAGAACACTCTTTTCTAGCAAGTGTGCGTGTATATATATATGTATACACATTATTGAATTGCCAAACAATAACATAATGTACCTTTATACATCACGTAAAAATATTTAATATTTAACTTATAACTGAATACAAAATCAACTGGAGTCTGAGTAAACGAAGTAAATAATGTATAACATAGAGAGTATTTATAATATTTATTTAAAAAAAACGAGAAATTTAACGATAGATAACCTGGTAACTTAAATAAAACAAACACTAAGAAAGACACGAACACTGTAAAATAATGTGCGATTTAAAATTCTTACGAAAGAAAAAAGGTATCACTTACCTTATTCTTCATTTCTGATTCCCGGGAGGAGCTTGATCTTTCGTTCGATTTTATTCTTGCGCACAAATACTGCAACTTTTAATAAGGAGAGTTCTTTGTATGAAGCAAAAATGATTTCATGAAAAAAGAAATAAAAAACTGATACATTCTATTATGCTTTCTTCTCATTGTGTTTCATTTGATTGAATACTTATAAACCTATCATCAAATAATCATTTAAAATGCTCTCTATGCTTTTCCAAGTACCGTAATACCATTTTACTTGAAAAAAGCACAACAGATGTACATTATTTATGACTTTGCTAAATGAAATTGAAAAGTGGGAGGGGACTAAAGACGGCAATAATTTTCTTTGCTGCTTTTTAAAAAGTAAATCAAGTCTTTTTTTTTTTTTTTTGCCCTGCAGCTAATGTAATGTATACAGGGAGAAAAAAAAAACTGCACTGTTATTATTAAAATAATAACAGTGTTGAATTTTTATATCTTCCTAGCATTTTATCAGATTCTCCTCCTGATTTTGTTTTATTTGCTAGTAATTTAGGTTTAAAAAGAAAACTAACTAAAGAAAAGTATCTCTCGTCACCTGGATTTCATCTGAGGAAAAAAATATTCTTTTGATTTGGCTATAGGATTAAAGATATCTAATCTATATATATAAAGGAGAAAAGCGACTGACTGACTGACTGACTGACTGACTGACTGACTGACTAATCACGAAATCTCTGGAACTATTCAACCTATAGACTTGAAATTTGGTAGACATGTTCCTTTGATAGAGTAGACATCAGCTAAGAAAGGATTTTCCGAAATTCGAAACGCAAGGGGCGTTACGGGGGGTTAAGGGCTTTAATAATAATTGTTTCCATGTTTAAACTACTTGATGTACAATCTTGAAATTGGGTAAGCGGATTCCTTTCAGAGAATAGAGATCCGCTACAAAATGAGTTTGCTGAAAATCGACCCCCAAGTGGCGTTGCAGGGGCTTAGGGGGCGTTATAGATAATTATTTCCATTTTTAAACTATTTGACACACTGTCTTTAAATTTGATATATAGATTCCTTTCGTAGAATAATGATCAGTTACAAAACGGGTTTTGTGAAAACAGACTTCTAAGTGGCGTTGTAGGGGATTAAGGGGCGTAGTAGATAAATATATCCGTTTTTAAACTACTTCACCTACCTGCTTGAAAATTGGTAGGTAAGTTTCTTTCATGGAGTAAATATCCGCTACAAAATGGGTTTTGGGAAAATTGACCCCCAAGGGGTATTGCGGGGGCGGGGGGTTTAAGGGGCGTTATAAATTCCGATTTTTAAGTTATTAGACGTACAGTATTGAAACTTAGTAAGCAGATTCCTCTCATAGGGTAGAGATACGCTACAAAATGGGTTTCGTGAAAATTGCCCCAAGTGGCGTTGCGGGACTTAAGGGGCGTTATAGATAATTATTTCCATTTTTAAACTATTAGACGCACAGTCTTTATATTTGATAAATAGATTACTTTCATAGAGTAGAGATCAGCTATAAGAAGGTTTTGTGAAAATAGACCTCTAAGTGGCGTTGCGTGGGATTAAGGGGCGTAATAGATAACTATTCCCGTTTTTAAACTACTTCACCTACCTGCTTGAAAATTGGTAGGTAAGTTTCTTTCATGGAGTAAATATCCGCTACAAAACGGGTTTGGAGAAAATTGACCCCCAAGGGGTGTTGTGGGGGGTTAAGGGCAGATATTAATAATTATTTCTTTTTTTAAACTATTAGACTCACAGTCTTGAAATTTGGTTAGCAGATTCCTCTCATAGGATAGAAATACACTGCAAAATGTGTTTTGTAAAAATCGACCCCTAGGTGGTGTTGCGGGGGTTCAAGGGGCGTTATTGCTAATTTTTTTGCATTTTTAATTAATTGGACGCACAGTCTTCAAATTTTGCTAAGCAGATTCCTTTCATAGAGTGCAATTCCCCTACAAAATGGGTTTTGTGAAAACAGACCCAGAAGTGGCGTTGCGGGGGCTCAAGTGGCGTTATAGACAATTATCCCCATTTTTAAACTGTTAGACTTACAGTCTTGAAATTTGATAAGCAGATTCCTTTCGTAAAGTAGAGAACCGCTACAAAATGGGTTTCGCAAATATCAACTACCAAGTTTAATTTCGGGAGATTAAGAGGCGTAATCGATAAATATTTCCATTTTTAAACTACTTGATCATCCTGCTTGAAAATTTGTAGGCATGTTTCTTTCATGAAATAGAGTTCCTCTAACAAAGAGTAAAATGAAAATTGACCCCCAAAGATGTTTGCGAGGGGTCAAGAGGAGTTACAGAAAAAAATTCCTGTTTTTAATTGTTAGACCCATATACTTGAAATTTGTTAAGCATGTTTCTTTTGTTGAATAAGGATCCACTAAGAATAAATTTTAAGCAAATCAAGTTCTGGGGGGTTGCAGGGGGTTACTGGGACGTATTGACAAAAAAAATTACTTTTTTCGAGCTACAAGGACTATAATAATGAAATTTGGTTTGCATTTTTCTTTTGTTGAATTGAAATCCGCTAAGAGCGGTAATTTTGGAAAACGGCTCTCAACGGGATTACGGGGATATTTATAGTAAAACTTTTGCTTTTTTCTGTTAGATTTAGACTTGAAATTTGGCTTGCATGTTCAATTTACGGAGTAGAGATCCGCCGAAAATTGGTTTTGCGGGAATCCACTTGGTTTTTGAGTTACGAAAGAGCAAACATCATTCTATGCTTCAATTTTAGAGATTTTTAGAAAATACAAATTAGATGAGTTCTATCCTTTTTTTTATCAACAGGTGACAGTTACAGGTCTAAGTATATTTTTCAATTCAATCGAATTCTTAATGCTAGGACTTAGATATCAATAATTTATACATATATATAAGCAGTAAAAATTTATAAAACATCATGAAGTACCCAGCGAAGCGGGCGGGTAACAGCTAGTGAGTGTATAAAAGTTTTGATTATGAATGACGTTTTAGATCGCCAATTGGAAAATCGCTTAAAAATTGGATTTTTAAAAATGTAAAGCGAATTTTGAGAAAATCTACGTTATGGTGTCAGTTAGGCTTTGAGCCCCCTAGAAGCCTTGGACCCCTCCGCAGTGTGGGGTTTGCAGGGGTGTACGTCACACCACTGCTGTATGCTATTGTATAAAATATAAATGAATTAAGAATGATTATTATTATTAATAATATAAATACAATTAAGATTCCGTTACATACAAGTGAAGCTTATAAAAGGGTGCTTAAAAAGATCCCATGCGTGACTGGATTCAGTGCATCAAATCAACAAATGGTTGCACGAAGATTGCAATGATAATCATTTGCACTGAGTGAAATGTTGTATAGGCTATCATTCGAACCTGTACTGTTATTATTTTTAGCAAGCTAATTATGAAAGAATTTAATTTTTTGTTGTTGTTTTTCTGTAGTTATTGTCACTTCATATTTTTAAATTTGTAATGTGTGCTTTATTTTTTTATTTACTGTAGCTTTGTTACATCTTACTCAATGATTGGTGGCATCTTCCCCATATATGGGGGAACTCCACAATTAAATGAATTTCTTTAACATTAAATTTCTTATTTATTTTCATACTAAGAAGAGAATTAACTTGTATACATAGCCAATTAAACATTGAAAAATAAAGTCTATTTTTTTTCATGGTCTTGTCATTTCAATTTTCAATGTGCTAATCGAAAAAATCCTAAATGTGCCCTTTTCCCCCGATTCACCGAATTTCGATCAAGAATATAATTTCAGTTATTTTTTTTTTATTATTGTTTGAAGCCCAAAGAAATATTTTTAATTAAATGTACAGTAAGGCTCGGCTTAACACTGTTTCGTTTAGCGATGTTTTGGTTTAACGCTCATTTATTTGAATTGTGGGATTGCCCGAAATTGCACTCAGCGTTAGGCTTCCCGATATCCGAAAAAGTTTATTCGTGTTTCATCTTTCCTGCAGTGTTATATGAGCGTATTTTTATCGTTTGAGACATTTGTGGATGTTATTGTAAGTATAAATTTATATAATATAACGATTGCTATAGTGACGAATATCATGATTTTTAGTTTTTATCATGGGTGGGTGTGGTCATCAAAGAGTTCGTTCTATAGTATCTAGTTTTTCTTTGCATAGGTGGTTCATTTTGTATGAATCTAATTTTTGAATATTATATTTATTCTAATCTTATCTAGTAAGTCTAATTAATCCATCAAGTGACACTTATTGCTTTATTTTAAAAGAACTTTTTAATAACGCGAGACAAAAGCAGCATACACAATGATGAACAGACAGAGCTTTTTAACAAACAGTTAATTTCTAAGAAGAAAAATATCTGCACATGCGCACGCAGCAATGCACAGTTCAGCAAAAAGTTTTCTTTGGTGTTGTTAAGTGGTGTGAATTTTAATTATGTTTATATGTATATTCGCTTATTATGTTTCTATATTTGCAAGAAATAAATTTTCGTTTTATTGTTATCAAAAACATAATTAATAAATTTAATGATAAAATACCTGACCAATTTTATATCCATTTTCCCCTAACCCCATTGTATACATGATGAGATAACCTCGTTTAACGCTGTTTCATATTACGCTCTACTTTGATGGAACGTATACCCCACGTTAAGCGGGGTCTTACTGTATTTATGATTTTCTTTAGTGGAAAAAAAATTGTTAAAAAAATGTGTAAGTAGCAATGGCAGTCATAGGATTATTGAAGAATCTTTAAATCCCTCAGCTACAAGTTGGGAGTCAGGAAAAGGATACTCTAAATTTTAGGGGTCCACAATGTCAGGCTGGTAAAGGGGGGGGGGGCAATGATTCACACTATTTCAAAAATATCATAGAACATAAGGAAATGTATGATGAAAACTTATACCACACCACTAATAACTTAATTACCCTCTAATATACTATATAAGTTTCTTGGCTGCGAAATTGAAATGGTTGGTTAGAGGTAATGAGCTAGGCGTATCGTCCGCATTTAATGTGGCAATCCGAGTCCGTTTACAAAGCGGCAAACGTGTAAGAAGCTGAGTAAAAATACAAAGGTCTTTCATATATAAACCGAACACTTGTTACATAAATAAGCCGAAAGCAAATTGCCAATAACCAACTTTTTTTTGAAAAATTAATTCGTAAAAGCTAGTATTCTTCTTATTTGACTTTGAATAAAAATTCTCATAATGTAAAAATTAAAATTCCAATCCAAATATTTCTCTTTGCTTAAATATTTTAGTAAGATTCTGTTACAAAAAATTGATAATAGTTCATATTTATAAAGTTTCTAGTGTTTTGGACGTTTTAAAACTAATTCACTAGTGAGCAATATAAAATAATGCAAATCCAATTGTCAAGGAAGTCAGTAGATGATATCAAAATCGAAGCATATTCAAATTCCAGTAACATTGCTATGTTATGAAATACGTGACATTCAAATTCAACATGAATGAGAGACTAGAACATTATGTAAATTTCTGAGTAGGCCTCCCTCAATGAATAATAAAAATTATGTGAAATGCACAGCTATTCGGGACTCGTTGAGCAAGATATAAGGGAAGGAACGTGCTGAATGGGCAATATCATGCCGTCATTTTGAATAGTGAAATCATTGCAAAAATTTATTTTTGTTTGAACTGAGAGGTGTAAAATCCTAGAATACTATGCAGTCGCAAACAGAAACAGTTCTAGCAGATAAACGATTTTAATAGGAGGCATGGTGATGGATCTAAGAAGTGCAGGTTATCTATGACACCCACCAAGGCGTGCTCACGATGGAAAGATGATTGGGACAAAGAAAAAGAAGTTAATAGGGTACCAGGGTGGCCAAATTAATATCAGCAAAAGACAGAATGAATTGACGCATCCACCTCAAATGAAGGCTCCCATATCAACCTTTTTAATCCGGGATAAACATTACATCGATCGCGATCGACCGGTGGACCATAAGTCATTTTGGAGTGACCGCCTAAAAATTTCAATAGTTAGTAATTATATACGGAAAATTCAAGATTGGTTGACAGTATGCATATTAAGCCTTCTACTGACTATAACAACAAAAACTAACTTTAGATAAAAATGTTTTATTTTTTTTTATGTACTTTGAATTGTTTCATAATAAATGTGTATCATTTGATATAACTACATTTGGGGCAATTATTATTAAGTTTGTATCTTGTGTTTTGCTTTAAACGCAGTTTTAAAAGTTTTGTTTTTTATTTTAGTTCCGTAGGTATAAGTACATGAATATATTCCGTACTTATTATTAAGTTATAATAATAACCTTTTCCTCACCTCACCACACCTACGACATTGAAAAGTAGAGTACACAAGAATTTTTAAAGGGAAAGGGGTCAAGGTTTGAAGGTCTACCATTCTCGAATCATATCCCAATGCACAGCCAAATATATTTTTTTGATTTTGTCGACTGTCAGGAACGAAAAACAGCAGAAAATAAATTACTGAGCGAATAATTAATAGTGATAAATAAAAAAATGATTAATATCAAATACTTAATTACATTTTACATACTGTATACATGGGATTATAATAAATCGGGGGAAAAAATGAAGAATCATGAGGGAGGTCCGGACCCGTGGACCCCTCCCCCGCCCTTGTGTGAGACACTGACACTGGGTGGACCGCAACTCCTTGAAAAAATTTGAAGTAGCCCGCACCCTGTAAAAGTCTGTCCACCCCTGCTTTTAATTGTGGATTGGGTGCGTATGCCATGTACTTTTGGTGCCCTTTAAAGACACTGCTATTGAACCAACCCCATAGCCCAGATGATTTCGTTTGCGATGATGCTAGGCTAGAGCAATGAGGACGACAAAAAGTCACAAGGCCATGTTCTAAGACGTGTTGCACTTCTTTTTGTCGAATGACAGTCCTTTAAGACGCCAATGGGGGGGGGGGGATATAATCCAACCACCTTTGTAGAACCACCAATGTACGAAAACACAGCATCATTATGTTTTGGGAGTACCTTTACCCCATAGGTTCTCAATGTGGGCGATGCCCCCTTGTGGGCGTTTGGGGCTTTCAGAAGGGCAGTAAGAAAATTAAGGGGCGTTGAGATGGCACGGAGGGGCTTGAGCAGATTAGCCGAAAAAGACTTAAAAAAAAACGCTGATTATTTACTAACAAAAGTGAACTTTAATACTGCTTACCTTATGTTGATTGTACACTGGTGTCCAAAAGTTAAGCATAAATCGTAAAATGTGAAAAACATGGAGTAAATATTCGTAAAACTATTCCAAATTTCTTGCGGATATTAATTTGGTGAAGAAGAAACAGTGGGTTTATGCAAAACTTTTCAGTCGACTACGTCCAGCGCGAAACACCGGTGCATGTCGGAACGCGAAGAAACCGATTCACGCAGCATAGGCAGTTCAGACAAGTTTCGTGCAACTGCTGTGCGAAGGAACGTTGTTAACCATCAAACAAGGTGAATGATGGCACAAAGACGCCAATTGGTCATGTTTACGAAAGGAAGAATCTTTGGAATGCTGGAATCCTCACGATCACAAACCGAAGTGTCTCGAATTCTGAATGTGGACCAGTCTGTGATCACAAGACTGTGGCAGAGGTTTCAAAGAACGGGAGGCGTTCCCCGACAACCACTATCAGGTCGACCAACAGTCATAACCCCTCGCCAAGACCGATATCTGGTAATAAGTGCGCGACGTCAGAGGGGCAGTACTGCCAGAGCACTGGGTTCAGCTCTCACAGTCGCCACAGGAATACAAATTTTGAGACAAACTGTTTACAGGAGACTCAATCATGCTGACCTGTATGCCAGAAGACCAGCAGTTTGCATTCCCCTCCCGTCTGCGCATAAACGCGCTCGTTTGAACTGGAGTTTGAAACATCAACATTGGAGTGTGGGAGAGTGGGCCAATGTGATGTTCAGTGACGAGTCCCAGTTTAGTCTGAGTAGTCATTCTCGGCGGGTAACGATATGGAGAGAACGTGGAACACGTTTTGAACCAAGAAACATGACGGAAAGACATCATTTTCCATCAAGGGGAGTAATGGTATGGGCAAGCATCATGATGGACGGCCGCACAGATCTCCATTTCTTTGACACGGGGTCTGTGACTGCTCAAAGATACAGAGACGTACTTGAGCCTTATGCTCGCTTGTTTCGAGGTGCTGTCGGTCTGACTTCATATTCATGGATGATATTGCGCCATGTCACCGAGCGGTGCGGATTGATGACTTCCTTGAAACGGAAAACATCCAGCGCATGTCGTGGCCTGCGAACTCCCTTGATTTAAATCCTATCGAGCATGTATGGGATATGCTCGGGAGACAAATTGCAGCCCTTTCGCACCCACCAAGCTCCGTTACAGAACTGAAGAGAGCTCTCCAAGAAGCTTGGAACCGTTTGAGCATCAACTCATTCATCATCTCATAGCAAATATGGTAAATTGCTGTGCAGCGTGCCTGGCTGTCAGAGGTGACCACACGCCTTATTAAACTGCAGCATCAGTATTTTATTTAATGTTTTCTTTCATTTTTTCTTTAAAGTGTGAATCCTTGCTATGCTCATTTTTTTTTTCAATCTGCTACTTTGGATAATAAAATTAATTATTATCATTCTTTTGATTTGCTTCCTTATTTTATAACCCTTTTACACTCGGATATCATGTTTCGCGCCATTCTGATTTACAGTTCCTTCTTTATTCACATAATTATCAATTATACTTAACTTTTGGACACCAGTGTTTGTATTTAAATAATTTCTATATCAGGCGGCGAAAATTCCCATATTTGTGTTATTCGGGAAGTGTATGAAAAGCTTAAAGATTACATTCAGACCTACATTAAATTGAATGATATATATATATATATATATATATATATATAGTGCATTTTAATTTCTTTAGTACATGTGTTGTCTTTGTCTGGGAGCAGTAGGAAACAATTTCGTCCACTGCATTTCAGTACGTATATTATCCAAGAAACATACTTAAATATGCTAACCAGGAATTAACGTGATTCTTTAAAGGCTGAAATTGTCAATTTATATTTATTTTGAAAGCAATCGTTTATTATGAATTACTTCGTATCCTCAAAACTCCTGCATGTCTTTGTAACAGTAAGCTAAAACTTTTTTATTCCACTCTTTTAAATGAGGAAGAAATTCAGTAGCGTTTCAATTCCAACAATATCCTACCTATGACTAAAATATATAGTATTACACATTTAAATATATTTGTGGCAATAGATATTTCAGATTTGCAAGTAAAAAATTTGGGGCTTTAGAAAAAAAAGGAAAGTAAAAAAATATATTCTTTTAGTAATAGGATATTTTTAAAAATTTAACTGTTGTTTTCACCATGTATTCTGCACACTCTTATTTCTCTAGAGTGGGAGGGGGCGATATCGAAATATTCACTAGAAAAACGGGGGTGGTATCGAAATATTTACTAGAAAAGGGGGCACCAGTTTTAAAAAGGTTGGGAACCTATGCTTTATCCGATTCGTTTCAACAGCCTAAAGATGCGTGGGTGAAGTACACACACACACACACACACACAGTGGTCGCTGAAATACTCTCTCTTTCGGGGAGTGCAGAATGACATGTACCAACTGGACAACACTCAATGCTCGCACCAATCAGCATGTTCGGCAGGTAAAGAAGATGCTATTCTGGCGACCACACTCGACTTTTTTCTCACCCGTAGAACATGTCTAGGATGTGATTGGTCACAACGTTTACCCCAGCAACGCCTTTACAAAACAAAGTTTGATGACAAAGAAGTAATATAAAAAAAAAAATTTAAGTCAATTCCTACTTTGGTCAACAAAGAAAAATTTTATTTTAGTTACTTTTTATTAAATAGTTAAATTAATATAAATATATGCATATTTATATTTATATTAATAACATATATATAAATATGATTTTTTATATACAACATAACCACAATATTAAGTGACAAAATAGAAAGCGATATTCCTTGCAAAAAAACAATTCAATTTTCCTTTTTATATATGTTGTTAGACTATTTTTTGTTTGTTACTATTTATTTATTAATTAAATTGAATTATTTTAATAAAATAGCATAGTAAAAAAGAAATCACATTCTAGAAATTAGGCCATCCCAGGTGGGATTCGAACTAAATGGCCTTTGGATTAGAAGTCCAAAGCGCTATCCATTGCACTACAGGGACACAACGAACGACTTTCCTTTCTATATATGAAGTTAGACTATTATTTTTGTTACTTTTTGTTCGTATTTTAATTTAATTAATGCATTAATATTTGAAAAATCTGTATTAATATCAAGTGTCATACACACTACAAGTTTTAAAAAAGTATTTGAACTTGAATGGATGAATAGAAAGTATTTTATTAAAGAATGGAAATTTGAACAAGATATATATAGGGAGAGAGAGAACTAATAGTAGGAATTGTGCGTGTTTGTGTGTGTGTGTGAAAGAGAATATATTCATAATTCTCACGCACGATATATTCTTTGTTCGATACATTTTTACAACTGCTTCAGTCAGATTTTCCTTGAGAGGCAGGAAACAGATGACATCTCTTACTCATTTGCATTTAAACCATTTTACTGCTTGTTTTACAATAAGAGCTCTTTTTTTATATAATTTCTCAAACAATTAATTACCAAAAATTCTCTCAATGGATAACTTTCACTGGCAATATTGTTCATTATTCGTAGGCATCCTGGATGCGAATTAGACAAGAGTTGCGTTTCGCAAGTCTTGTCTTGCGAATATTTAATAAACAATCTAATATGGGGTTAACTCATATTTTCTTTAAATAATTATTCCATTTTCGAATTTTTAGTATCGTCGGCCGTAATATAAACCAAAGCATTAATAGCTTTCCCTATTAAGGAATAAAAGTATCTTTCACCAAAACTCCCCAAAACGCTTTTTATTGCGAACACTTGTTCTGGGGAAGAAAAAATATATAAACGTCCAGCCTATTCGAAACAGGAAGGATTAATATATTTATTTTAAACGTCATACTTGTGAAGTAATACGAGGGGCTGTGGTAGCTGAATAGTCATGGCCTCGAGATGGACGTGATTGAGTCACTTGTCCAAGTCCTGATACCATTGACGACTTGTTGTACACAGGGGCTGGTGCATGTTTAATATGTCGACGTTTAAAATTCTCTCGTTTGCATTGTGTGGAAATTTGGAGAATGGGATGAGGAGTTGACGTGTCACCCGCTTAAAGACCTTATCGCACGTACACGTTTGGTGCAATATTTGGTCCGATTCGTGCAATTTTTACTCCATTGACATAGCAATGGCTTTCGAACAACTGTTTGCCAGTGAGCTGATAAAGTTGCTTGAAATTCCAGCCAATGGGGTTCTTCGGCACCCTACGCCATAAACAAGAGGGGGGAAACGATGGAAGCTTCGTATCAAACGCATCAGATATGGCGTATAATATTTTAAACAGAATTATGCTCCTTTTCTGTTTACCCCCATTAACAAAAGCGCGAGCGAAATAAAAGAAATATTGGATGGTCGTTTTCGAAGCAGAAAAATTGGCGAGTAATGTTTTAATGTGAAGAAAGAGCGTGGTAGACGTCACAGCATGTCATTTTGCTTACGGTAACCCTTCACCCTCAGATTCGGGGAAAAGTTGGGCTAAAAAGTTATATGAAAAATTTACGTGTGAAATCGCCTTAAGTCGAACAGTCACTTCAAAATTACGAAGTCTGTCACGCGAGGGAATATTAACGTCTCACTATTCAGCTACTCGAGGGCTTTGGGCGACGGACCTCATAATTTTGAGCCATGTTCAAGCGACGAGAACGACGAAGTCTGTCCCAATAGCACTCTAGTAATTTCAAGATGAAATGTTAGTAAACTATTTCTTACTTGAAACGATACGAGGGCTATTGGCAAAAGACCTCGTGAGTTTGAACCCAGTCAAGCGACGATGATGACTCGTGAACTGGCACCTCACTCTAAAAACTCAAACTACGCCAATGCGATTGAGCCATGACGGATTTAACAAGCATCAGCACCTTATACGGTGGGTCTTCAGGGGCACCAAAATTCGAACCCACAGCTCAGCAAAAATAACCATTGCCACGAGTTAGTTTCCATGACCCTTTGACTAACAAGGCCACATTTTAATCTTTCTGAAAGACCGATTTATTCTTTCCATTGCTTATGATTATACGTAATAGCCAATCTGATATTTTTCGAGTTTTACTTTTTCAATCTGCACAACTCCATGTTTTTTGCCCTTATCTAGATTTATTTCACCTCCTTTAATCCAATTCTGCTCCAAAGATTCTCGTAAAAATTTCGATCGTCTGTTGAGGAATGCGTAAAAACTCTAAACGAACTCTGTATATTTTAACTCTTGCACTACTTTTAATCAAATATGTTGAATCTTTAATATTTTAGGCATTACGACTTCGCAAGTTTCAATTCTTAAATTTGCATTCTTCCCATGCGAAATATTAGCAGATAATAGTAAACACTTAGGAAAATTATATTTATATCATTCTAATTAACCCTAATTTCTCCTTTTTTCAGACTGCAAAAGGAAAAGTACGGCCTAATTTCCGTTATTGAATCGCAATGGCTGAAAACGTAATATACAACAGTCTACGGTGATTTTGGATTCAATTAGAATATCTTCGCCTAAAATATATTGTTAAATTCGCAGGGTTATCTACACTTCAAATGGTGGAGAAATTCCTCGAACTCTCAAATGTTCTTTCAATCGTGAGTTTTTGCTATAAAAATCACGCACTTAAAAAACCTTGCGATTCAAAAAGAAAATCATGGAATTCGTTCGCCCTCCCCTTCAAGTGCATGTAGTCTATAAGACCGAGCTTATCAACTATAAATTTTTACTTTGTGTGTTGAACTACAAAAGCATTAGGACAATGCTACTCGCATTTATTTCATAATTTAGTAATCTACTAGCGCACGAGTAGTTCATTTCTGTAGCGCAAATCAATTTCTTAAACGCAAGAGCTACAGATTTCGGATTTTCGAGAACAAAGAATAGATATCCTGCTTTACCACATTTTAAAAATTTAACTGAAAATTAGAAAACTTCAAGTCTAAATAAAATATTCATAAAGTATAAAAATTTTATTACAGATAAATCAACACTTCACACAATTAAAATTTCCTGAAACTGCACGACTTCAACGTACAATTTCAGATGGGCGTAAGAATTTACTTGTTTAAAATTAATCTGTTCGTTTACAAGACATTTAAACAGCAAAATTAAAAAAGTGAATTTCTTTAAGCAAAACAATTTAAAAGTTGTTCCATCCTTACCAAAAGAATTATATACACTCTTGGAACAGTCAAAAAGATTTCGATCGAGTAATCAACTAGAGTTAGCAAAGTGAAATCTGAAACCATATTCTTGTCTCTTCCAATCTTCAATAATCATTCTTAAGACATAATCCAGGACAAGATCACAGGAAAGATTTCCTCTCGCAGAACATTCAAAGTAAGAATTCGCATGTATTCCAATGGATGCTGCGTCTCCGTCTTCAGGTAGGACACACGAAGGAGAAGGCGTCCGCGCGTCCATTTTGTTCCCCACAAGAATAGATGGAGGTCTATTACTTCCATAGAAGTCAAAGACGACATCGGCAACCAATCCAACAGTTTCATGGAGGGTACTTTGTTCGGTTATGTCGAACATGAAAATAATACCATTCAATTTACGCAGGATTTCTACATAGTTGCGTTTTTCTGCACCTTTCCGAAAGGGAATTATGTGCAAATACAGCAACATTGTTCCTCTTTTCCCCAGGCAAGGTCTTGTGGAGAGGTCGAGTATCCATTCTCGATCAGTCTTTTTTTCAACTTCCCCCATCAGTCCTGACATCCGTCCAAACCGTTCGCAAAGTGTGTTTTTTCCCACATCATGAGGACCCACGACACCTATGTGGCCGACATAATCCGGTTCGCGAACCTTTTCTACGAGGAAGGGACGAAGAGTATTTCTCGGGAAACGTTCAGCTTTGCTACTCATCTTAATCAGCGTGTAAATGAAATCCCAATTTTCATATCGGTAATCTTTTAAAGTCTTATATTATCTTCTATACGTGTTGCCAGTTCCTTTCACACGATGTGTATTTCTTTTCTAAATTTGACTTGTTGGTTTATTTAGAGCTAACGTCGAATGTCGAGGATGTGATTATTTTGATTTTTTCCCTCACTTTAAAGAAAAAGTTTTTATTGGTCCACATTCCATTAAATTCCGTTAATTTTGTTAACTCAGCAAAAAATATTTTCATTTTTTATAGAAGTTTAGACGGAACTAGTTTAAACAAGAATTACATAATTTACTCACACAATTGCATAATTTGCAAAATACAAAATACAAAAGTATTTAAATTTGATTTAATTTTAATTTCAATCACACTCTGAAGCGCACGACGACTTTTGGCTGAATACCCAAAGGAGCCGAGCTCACAAAAAAGGGTCTAGAGCTACAAAACGATCCTTCGGGAAGCAACCAACCACGCGTTCAATCTTTATAGAACAAACTCTTAGCTTACACTTTTTAAAAGATCACACAGTAAATTTACACATTAGAGATTAAAGATAAATTAGCGAAATATATATGTAATTGAAAGGTACAAACATACAAAACTAAAAATAGTAAAACAAAGAAAAACATAAAATTTCCAAATCAGTTTTTCATTTGACACCACCACTTCCTGTTGATGCTATTCTCCATAAAGCCCTCGTGTAGCTGAACAGAGCGACGTTAATATTCACTCACGCCAATCCCCATTATTTGTCCTTCAGCATTGAAAAAATGGAACAGCCTCGGAGGGAAGATGATTTTTTAGGCCCCCTTGGAGATACCTTTTGCTATTTTGAAACAGGAAATGATCTTCATATAACTTCACTGTTAACAAAAGAGCTAAACCATGGAGCTGCGTTAAACTGTGTGAAAATATGAATAGGGTGTAAGGTGTGAGTTGTCTCTCTACTCCAGAGTCCGGTAAACCCATTCCACCGGAGAACAACAGCTTGTGACAACGTAAGAATAGCGATCCAATCCGATCCAAAGAATTTCATCTCGATTTCGCTTAGAGTGAATAGAAGGATTTCTAGTGATAAAGTGAAACAAAGTTTTTTTTTTTTATAGCATTTTGAGATGGGGAGACCAAATGAAAATCCATAGTTAAAGGATTTGAGAACACACAATGGTCAGCGTACTCAACAGAACCACAAACACATTTGGGAATAGCTTTTAAACTGAAGTGATGCAAATAAGAAACAAATGGGCTATGGTTTGTTAAGAAGTGTGTAACGTAACTTGAATGATATTAATACAGTACTTCTCAAACTTTCAATGTTTGCAACCCAATTTTCAATCATAATTTTCCTCGCGCCCCACTTCTGCAATAGCAATGTAATGATTGCAATAAAAATGTACTCTGACGTTAAAGCTAAAATACGAATTTAATTATAAATCATAAAAATTATCAAAATAAATATTAAACTTTGTATACGGCAAGCTCATGGAAGGCACTACTAATTATTAAACTTGTTTTTAATGTATAGATAAATTAACTATCAAAAACATTGTGCAGTACTGATACATTCATGAATATATTTAATCAGTGTAAATGTGAATTTAATTTTTATTATCTCAGAATGTATTTTCCTTTCAGAAAATTAATACCTATTTTAAATCTTTTGTTTTCGACTTTTCAATATGCTCGCGCCCCCCACAAAGGGATATCACGCTTCCCTAGGGGGCACGCCCCCCCCCAGTTTGAGAAACGCTGGATTAATATCTAAACCGGATTTGGATAAGAAGGATTTGAGACTCAAGTAAGCCAGTGTTAGAGTTTGACCACCAACTCTCTCAATCCTCAGTTAATTCATTTTTAAGGATTTTGGTGATATATGAGCGGGGGAAGGGGACACTCACCTCCGCACCATTAGTAGTGGTGATTTTAGCATAATAACCTGCAGTGGCACACACAAGGGGTCCAGACCCCCAAAGACCTTGAGTTTTTTTTTCCGATTGATGATTATCGTAAATTAAATTAAGTACTTGTAATTAACAATTTATTAAATAATTAATGATAATTATTAATTCAATAATTTATTTTTTACTGTTTTTTGTTAACAAAATCGACAAAATCAGAAGAATCAGTTGGTGTTGTCTTGAGGTATGATACGAGTTGGGGGACTTTTAACCCTGGACAGCCCCCTTGAAAAATTTTTCTGTGCGCTACTGATGACCTGCAATGTCATTACAAAAATTATTACTATGAGCCGTAATCCAGAAAATATAAAAATTGCAATACATACCTATATATATATATATATACTAGCTGACCCGGTACACAAACGTTGTTTTGCCATATAAATTATTTCTTGTGAATAGTTTGGTAGTCAAATAAAAAACAACTAACTCATTTTAAGTGTGTGGGGATGTGGTATATGACTGAAAGAGAAATGGAAAGCTGTGAATGATGTCGGCCTATAAAAGTAACAAAACACCAAATATTCATTTTTTGAATTATTTGTATACTTTTATTATTTTAACTAATAAATTTCAAATTACATCTCTATCACAAATTATGACAATTAAAAAAACATTATCAGTTTCTTAATGCAATGGAGTGTACGATATTTTTAGTGGGTCCATCTTTAGCCTACACAAACAAACTGGATGGTTTACCCATGCAAGAACATGCCACACATAACGGTCCGTGTGAAAAACGTGCCATTGCACAGCCATGGTGGGTTCAAATTACGAAGCAAAATAACCGGAGATCCAACCTTCAGTTGTAAATGATGCGGTGGCATGCCTGGCAAATCCAATGAGCTCAAAAACTCTGCTGGATAATTTACAGCTACGTTGGTATCGTAAACTGCATCGATAGATTTGTATGACATCAAGTCCCCACGCAACACCTGTTTCCTACTGAATGTACGCACAAAATTTCAAAAGAATCGGTCTAGCCGTTTCATTTATCTCATGTCACTTATTTGAAATAATGAAAACGAAGTAAAAAAGATTTAGTTTTTCGCAAATATTTTAGACATTTTTGTCTTATAAACCATGCAATATAGGAATTTTTGAATTAAAGATATGTACAAAAAAATGGGGTGAAAAAACTTTTCACTCGCCAAATTTGGTGATTTTTGATTTTCTATAGACACCCATTTTGCTATTGTAGCATATGAGCAGGGTGATTTGGACGGTGGAATAAAGAAAAGTCACACATCTGGCGCGAAACTGATTTTCGACGCCAAGCGAAATAAACGGCGAGAAAAGCAACACACAGGGGGAAAACAATTACGCGTTTTAAAGGTTTTTAATCAATATCTTTTCAACTAATTGCAATATCGGAATGAAAAATAGTTTACGTCCTATTCTCAGACCTACTGAATATACGCACAAAATTTCATAAGAATCGGTGAAGTCGTTTCGGAGGAGTTTGGTTACAAACACTGTGGCAGGAGAATTTTATATATATAGATATATGAGAGAGTTTATTCTTTATTATAAATTAAAATACACACATTTATTGTTAGGACTTTTGAGGTAAAGAATGAATGATAAACTATAAGAGTAAATATTAATTTTAACGGTTTTAGCAACTGTCCATGGGACCAATTGCTACAGTATTGTAAAGCTTTAATTTAAATGTATGTCCCATAAAGGGGGCCCCGATAAAAAATGAACACCACGCGCGCGAACCCAGTATCCGTTCTAATTTTTGATATGTCTATGTGCACCTCATACTCATTAGGACCTTTCCATTGATTCAAATTAATAATTATATTAAGCGCTTTCACAGAATAGAGAGAAATAAAATTGTCAATGGAATGACGATCAATATTACTAAATTCAGGATTACGAAGTTTCCCGATTGGTGTTTAGGAAAAGCTTTATTAACAGAAAGGTGAATTACGGAATACCATATAGTATATGATTTGTAAGGTGTTTATAGGTGAAGCTGTATAAAGCCCTTCGTGATTTTTAAAAGCTAGATTCTTTGAATAGCGTTAAGTTTTTGGATATGACGAGATGGAGAGCTACCCCAGATTCCCGTACTATACATAATGATAGGTTCAATCACAGTAAAATACCATAATTTAAAGTTTCTAAAGTGAGATTTTGAAAACGGAAGTCTACTAAACTGAAGAGACAGTTGGTAAATTCTTTTTTTAAAATATTAATACGAAGGAACCAATAAGAGTCAGTTATCAGTAAAAAGCCCAATATATTTAACAGAGTCGACCACTTCTACAGTAGTATTATTAATTTTAAAGATAGGCTTCCTGCGAAAGAGAACCACCAAGGGCTGCACATCTGAATGCATTTGAGTAAGTTTTTTCTGGAGAACTTCGAGTTTATTAGAGGTTTGGTTAAAAATTGAATTGGTGTCAGTTCCCAAAATCCTCAACGCCTTACCCGCGATGATAACTGAAAGATCGTCTGCAAAAACTTGAATTACAAATTTTTCCGAGTTTAGGCCTAAGACTGGATTGAAGAAAGTGTTCCACAAAGTAGGTTATTAGAAACGGACTTCTTAAATTTGAAAAACAGGCAAGTGAAAAAGATTACAAGTACATGAGCTGATAATCCCTTTCACGAAACTTCTTCCTCACACCTTCGGGAGGGCTTAAATCCTCGACAGATTTATGCATCATCCCCCTCTACATGTCGAATCTTTAGAGGTGCCAGAACTCCAACTCAAGATTCTACAACACCGGCTACGAGTTCGTGACCTAACCATTCGGACACCAAGACCTCAAAGGTTTATAATAAGGCCATGGAAGGATAGTAGTTATGGTCACGAACTTGTGACCAGAGTATCGCGGGTTAGAGTCCTGGTGCCACTGAAGACCCACGATGTGGAAGAGGTTAATGCACGTTAAATCAGTGGATCTTTTTTGGTGTGGTAGTTAGGAGAGGAGGTTGCCAGTTCAGGTGTCGTCCTCGTCAGTTGAGTGAGGTTAAAAATTATGAGGTCCGTCGTCTACAGCCCTCGTGTTACTTTATAAATGGACGTTAATATAACTCTCATTCATTCAAAGTTATATAAGAGTATACACAGCATGTACCGATGAAAACGATTTAGGGAAAGAGAAGGGGATTTGTTTTGATTTATGTTGCATTTTGAAGCAACACGAGTGTTATTGGTGACGGTACTCGTAATTGATAATGAGCCGGCACCCACTCCTTTCCAAACTTTCCAAACGCGTTGGGTGGGAGATCTTTGAGATTCGACAGATTTAACGAGCATCGTTTCCTCTACACGGCGGGTCTCCAGTCGCACTAGGACTCGAATCCATGACTAGACAACATCAGAAACGAGTTTATGACAATGATTCTCTCGACACAGCGTAAAAGAATAAAAATTGCATTGAAACTTGTTTTATCAAATACATGCATTGTTAATTCGCAAAAACAAATACACAAATAATAAAAACCACAAGATTTACCACAAAATACGAATTGAAAGGTTAACCATTTGTTGAAATGATTCTACTTCCTGTTAATAGTTTTGTTTCTTTCTATTTTAAGTAAATAAATCGCCCTACCCGGAAAGAGAAACGATTCATGCAAATGATTTAGAACTGCTGTTGTTGTTGCAAATGCCACCTGATCGGCAAAGGCCTGATCAAGGCCCACAAAATTCATCATGGGAAAGGGCTAAGGTATACGCCTTTCGTTATCCGTAGCTTTGAGCATTATGCAGGTGACAGTACGGTTTGGCTCGTTTCAATCGCCAATTTTGAGGGAAAACAGCCTGGGAGTAGTCAGGATCTCCCAACTCTCTTTCCCTTCCATCAACCTCACGAGAGGACTTGCGACTTGATTGTTATTTAGAGTACCTCCTGCCACAAAGGCACTGTACATTATTAAACATCGATGATGCCTTCTCCGGGTTTCGTACCCAGGCCCTTCGGCACAGCAGTCAGCGTCACTAACTGTTGTATCGGATGGGTGGCATGATATAGACCTACTGGCTATTAGCAATGGATCGCTTAGTTCTGAATCACAGCCAAGTAACTGGGAGGATGCTTGAGATGACACACCATTCTCCAAACCTCACACAAATATGAGGACTCCGCATCTTGACAGATCCAACGAGTAACAACCTTTATTATTAACAGATCTTTCAATGGCACCAAAGACTCAACAGAAATCACTAGTTCATTTCTTATTACTGAACTATCACGACCACAAACTGGGGCTATTGGCTATGGGTCTCGATCAACTCACGAAGGCGACACCTGAGTTGGCACCCTACTCTCCAAACTTCAACACTAGACCACTGTGAGGAATTTGAACCATGGCAGGTTTAATGTACATCAGAACCTTTTCTACACGGTAGTTATTCAATAGCATGGGAATCGATCCCGCAATTGGACTGAAACATCTGCCAGAAATTTACGACCGTGACTTTTCGGCTAGCACGGCCTATCAAAGGTAGTGGTTAGAACCCCCTGAAGAATCGTTAGAGGGAATGAGAATTACTTCATTTTAAATGCAATTGAACCTCAGATCGAAATTCAAAATTTAAGATACAACTTCATATATGAAATTCGTTGATATAAAATTAAATTTTAAATTCACGATACTGTAATATTGAACCCACAGCAATGACAGGGCTAATCCTTTGTGACCGACAGATGTCATTTTCTTCTTCGTGTACATTTGAATATCTGTTTCTACCCATATTGTAGAATAATGGAAGTGGTTGCTTGTTAACTCGTGAGGCCGTAGTAGCCTAGCTGTTATGGTCACAAATTCGTGACCAAAGTGTCACAAGTTCGAGTCCTAGTGCCACTGAAGACCTACCGCGTAGAGAGGGTGGATGTACGTTAAGTCTGTCGAGGCTCAATGTCCTCCTAATGGTATGCTGTGGTAGTCAGGAGAGAAGGTACCAGTCAGCTGTCCTTGTAACTTGACCGATGCTCAAAATTCCGAGGTCCATAACCAATAGCCCTCATGTTGCTATATAGTGCGAGTTATGTAACTTTCACTCCCTCGCATATTAATTCGAAGTAATCCTAAATAATCTCCTTAATCTCAAATAGTGAGAATACTTGTTTATTCCAATATCGTTCATTTTCACCTCATTGTGAGATGTTGGAAAGGATATTCCATCAAAGTTCAATCTTATTCTTTCTTTTTGTAGGCATTCTTATGCGATTTTAATCATAGCTGAATGGAGAATAACTGTTAGTGCGGACTTCGAGACTTAAGATTTCGTCCTGAGTCTAGCCCGCGTCTTTATCCTCGAGTGAGTGAATATTAACGTCCCACTGTTCAGCTACACGAGGGCTTTTTGGGGAAGGTCCGCGTAATTTTGAACCATGGTCAAGTAACGCGGACGACACCTGAGCTGGCATCCCCCCCCTCTCCTAACTACCACACCACACCAACGGGAGGACGTTTGAGCTCTCGACAGATTTTACGTGCATCTCTGCCCTACATGGCGGGTCTTCAGTGGTACTGGGATCGAACTCATGACATGCTAGCCACGATCCGATGCCTAGACCACTTGGCTACCACGGCCACCACTCTTTATCCTCGATGTCAACACTTTCTTTTGCAAGTTTCTCTGACATGTTGTTATATAGGCTGGTTAGATTAGTTTCTCAAATACTTCAATATTCTGCGTTTTGAATTCGACGTTCTTAAACTTTTTTCCTGTATTTGTCTCTTTCGAGTAAATGCAATGAACCCATTTACTCACTTTCAAGGATTTGTAAGTTTTGAGTTAGTTCATTGTGAGAAAGATATTGATTGTCTCTTCTTTTTTTAAGAGTAGTAGTTCCTTTATCCTCATTGAACTATTGTTATTAGGGAGATGAAAAGTTTTATACGTTTTTTGAAAAGCAATTTTGCTCACTTTTAGCGGTAAACAGATCTTTTCAGGAACATAACCAGAATTTTCAGCAGATGTGGACAGCTGGGACTTTTTCTTTCTACTTGAAACAGTCAAATCAATCAGTGACCCTAGCGTTTGAACTCATGACTCTTCGGCCACAAGTTAGTGACTGTGATCACTAGGATTCTATGGAAACAGACCGCTAGTTGAAGACAAATCAAATTTTAGTTACAGTATCCTTATAGCAACTGAGGGTTCTAAGACAACAACCCTTCAGGGGGCTCACCTTCTATAGATGAGTACGGGTGTCACAATCCCGATGTGCCCTAGTGATCTTTTCCTTTTTCCAAGGGGTTTACTGTCTTTGGTAAACACGGGCTTCACGAACCCGGGGTACCCTAGTGATCCTTCTCTATTTTCGACCCTCTTTCTTGTCATTCAATTAATTCTTTCTTTCTCTCTTCCCGTCTAGACCACATATATTAAAACAAATGTTTGGCGCAGTATAGCCGAAATCGGCTCTTGCGCCAATAAACCCCAAAATCACCCATCACTATAAAACAACAAACCAAACATCAATTGAAATCTTGATCCTTAAGGAAAACGTACGACAGAATATCTTGCTGGGAGTGAGGCGACTTCAATTTTCACTGCTGAAGCTATAGCCGTATGCACTGCTTTATAGAATTGTGTGTGATTTACAGAAACAGAAAATTACACTATTCTAAGTGACAGTTTATGTTCTAAAAAGTCTCCAAAGTATTAATAGAAAATCAAACACGATAATTTTATATCCCCCTTGCTTATATTTTCCCACCATCTTCATATAGTTCGATCCATAACATTTATTTGGGTTCCGGCATATAAGGGAATAGATATTAATAAAGACGTATATAAACGACCCACATAGCCTATCTAGAACCTTGGAGTATTATTCCTTAAATTCTAGTCAGGAGAGAAAGAGAGAAATCAACACACATGTTTGAAAAAACGACAAAAAAGTTAAAATGAAGTAGCGTGGACAAAGAGCAGAAGACAAAAATTTTAATTATATTTCACACCTTGAAAACTGGAATAGACTATCAGCACAAAAAATAGATTTTCAGAAGTTTTAATTAATAAGAGCGAGCAAAAGAACACACACACAACCTTGAATGACATATATTTTCTTTTTAAACAGGAAGGTGTTCAGAATATTAAATACCAGAAACAAGTGAACATTTCATTTTAACCTGTAGTAATTACAAAACTCAATGAAAAATTTTATATCCCAGCACGGCAAATGGTCTTACTCAACAATAGCAAAATGTAAAACAAGAGAGCACGTCAAAAAAGTAAAATAATTCTTAATATTCGTCAATAGATTCTGATTTACTAATATATACGTCAAATTCTATCGGAGCATAAGGCAATGGCCAAGTCTCCAGAGTTACAGTGTTATCAACGAACTGATCTGAACTGGTTGAGGACAAAATTTAAAAAAAACTATGGCAATATTGAATTAAACTAGGGTTTGTAGCCCCGGGATCCCGGTGGTTTTTTCAAATCCCGGGATTAAAATAACTAATCCCGGGATTTAATTCTTGTCTGAATTACAATTGGAAAATTTTCGAAGTATTGGGAATCTGGTATTACATTTAATGTATCTTATTTACTTTTTTTGTACTGTATACGTTTAATATCAGTTTTCTTACGTGTTGAACCTTGAAGGGTTCGAGGTGGGTGTCTATGTTAAACCGTGAAATTTGATATGTTTTCTCTTATTTGCTTCCGTAGCTTTCTCCCCATCGAGAGTGGGGTCAGAAAACGGATATTTCTCCAACCATCAGGATGTCCGGTGTCAGCTAACTTGAACAGAGGCAATTAGAGTTTTTGGAAGATATCTAGTAGGGAATTCAGCCCTGGGGGGGGGGGGATCCCAGTGTTTTTACCAATCCTGAAATCACGGGATTAAAATAACTAATCCGGGGATTTAATTTTTGTCTAAATTATATTTACAAAATTTTCTCATAAAAATTTTCTAAGAATTTAATTTTTCAAAATTTTATATTTTGTTTATGAAATATAATCGTGGAATTTTTTTGTACAATTACACTCATGGACAAAAAAATTAGCGCCCCAAGAAGGAGTAGTCAAAATGGAACGAAATTTTACATACGCAATGACTACTTTGATATAAGTAAATGATTAGTAAAAATCAAAGAAAATGGATCATTTATTTCAGAGAAAAATGAAAAAGAACGGAAGATTTAATACCCTGTTGCACCCCCTCTAGCTCAAATGCAAGATGCGATACGATCGGGCATTGAGGCATACAAGTTCTGTATGTCTTGAGACGTTTTGTTCCATGTTTGCTGTAACCTTGTCTCTCTAGTTCATTCAAACTCGTTATTGTATGATTGGCAAAGCATGTGGTGGCAGGATGTTATGGACATACCTCTGGGCTGCCATGGTGCCACGAATCAATACTAAGGGTGAACGTGTATTGTAAGCAATGACATCCCATACCATCACACCAGCTGTGGGAGCGGTGTGTCGCTGTAAAGCAGAGGCAGGATTGAGGCGTTCACCACGGGGTCTCCACACACGAACACGATTGTCATCACTGCTGAGATTGAATCTGGATTCGTCGCTAAAGACGACCTGGTTCCATTCCGCTGCAGTCCAGTTTCCTCGTGCGCGGCACCACTCCAAACGGAGACGTCGATGGGTGGGCGTCAAGGGCAGCGCATGTAATGGGCGCCAAGATCCCAAATGTCCTTCAGCCAGGTGCCTTCGTAAGGCTCGAGAAGACACAGGGGCTCTTAATGAAGGTGCTACCTTCACTAGGAGCCCCTGTGTCTTTTATGATGAATTAATTATTCTTATTTGTTTTATTTAAATAACATTAAATTAATTTTTAATTATAATTTTAGATGTATGATGTAATTTCAACTATGCTAATTTGTAAGTATTTTTTATAATTAGTCCAATCCTGATCCCGGAATTCGGATAATGCAATCCCGAGATTGGAAATAGGACACTGGATTGCAAACCCTAAATTAAACGAGTAATGTTAAGCTTTTCTACACATTGTCATTAATACTGTTCGATTGAACCGCACAAATAGCGCAACCTTGCAAACCGCGTAACATTCATTTCTAATGCTCATTTACGCCGTTGCCTGTGAGCCAGAAGTGCGAAACTAATGGATAACTCTCATACTTGAGTGAAACTTCCCTTTTCGAAGATTTTAGCACAGTGTGAACGCATAAAAAGTCAGCCAGCGTCTTAGTTGAAGTCCACTCGGAGTTAAATGCTTTTACTTGGTTTTTGATAGTTTAGTCTCCAATAAATCATAATTTTTATTGATACGAAAACAATACTATAGTGATATTTTTTAATTCTCTTTTGAACTTTTTCCATTGCGGTTTAGAGTTAAAATTTAATGCGCTTTATTCAATACACTGCATCAGAGGTGGCTAACCTTTTTTTTGGGAAGAATGCCACTATCTAATGAAAAATAATTATGCATGCCTCTTTCAAATATGTGGAACAAACAAAAAATATAAACAAGTGGGGAAAAAAGGGTACTTATAGGCTTTATTTTGGACTTTTACGAAAAGAGCACTTTCTTATTGCAAGTCTAAGTATAGTGGAAATTTAAAAATAATATAATAAATAATTCAAAAGTACCGACTTAGGTTTTATTGTTAATCAGTTAAGTTAATTTTGGGCCATATTTTGATTTTATTTTATGTTCACATAATAGAAAACATTTTTTTCACAAACATATGTTGATCTAAACCTACAATACTTGACATCCAAATCGCATAAATTTCGAAAATTGCTTGTTAGTACAAACTTTCAAAATTCGATATAATTCAGATCACTTGCAATTTTGAAATACGTCCCTTTTATTTACTTTTTAGTATAGTATTTTGTTGTGGGTCAGTAATTCAGATTTGAATTTCATGTTGGTAAGAATTAACGTCTTGCCGGTAAATTGAAAAAAGATTTGTGAAAAAAGTCAGCATCTTTTAATCATTTTGAAAATCATCAAACCTAGCACTGAATGAATCCTGTAAAAATGGATAGTAAGATTTTAAAACTATTACAGTTCGGAGCACTGCAAACTTTGGTAGATAGTTCCTGTATAAATGTGAAATGTGTTAGTCTTTTTTTCTCCAGGATTGAGACAAGAAAAAGCAAACTTTTATTTAGAAAAGAAGAGATATATAAACAACCAGGGTAGGAAAAATAAAATCTTTTCCCAGTGATCTTAAATTTAAATTATTAAAACGTCCCATAACCAAAAAAAAAAAAAAATCTCTGTTCTTGAGAAACAAGCCCTCACAGGGCAGTTCATTGTATTCTTCCTGATATCTTATATAGGACACGCTTCCTCAAATTCCGAAATATCGAGAGTGAAAAAGGCTTTGGAAAGCCAGGTCACAGCACTGAAAGAGCATTCTCTTCATAATAAATTTCTATTGTAATTGTGTAAAGCGGTATCGACAATGAGGGAGTGAATATTAAGGTTGCACTGTTCAGCTACACGAGGGCTTTTGGTGAAGGACCCCACAATTTTGAACAATAGTCAAGTGACGAGGATGACACCTGAGCTGGAACCCCCTCTTAACTACCACACCACACCAACGGGAGGATGTTTCAGCTTTTAACTGATTTAACGTGCATCGACCCGCTCTACTCGACGGGACTTCAGTGGCACTGGCTCGAACTCATGACACGCCGGCCATGAGTCTGTGACCATCGCCACAAGTGTATTTAAAATAAATTTTGAAAGTTTTTTCGTCTGAAAAACCTCATTTCATTAAAATTGCAAAATAAACTGTTACTTATCATTATCTATTCAAATTTTTAAATTTTTCATTTTCGCGTGTCCCTGTTATAACGCTGTGTGTCACATTTTGGAGCGCGGGCCGCGGGTTGGCCACCCCTGCCCTAGATCAACGGAAGTGAATTTCTCATTTTATTTACATTGATATTCGAAAGTACCCGGTTGTGGATAATTTTGTGTTAAAATATATTTTATATTTGAAGTAAGTTTTTGATTATTCATTTTAAAACAAACTTTTTACAATCATAAATGTTTTAAAATAGTTTTTACGTATAAATTCATACTAATTGATATTAGCAAAAACTAAATTTATTGAATCAATTAAATTTTACTGTCACATTTATAGAACGTGCATGATTGAATATTTTACAACTCATAGGTTTCTGTTAGTAAAATTATAGAGACGGGTACTTGGGAAAGTAGATTATTTAGAAAACAGCACAATTTCATTAAAAAGTACATTGTGCTCATGGGATGAAGTCATTGATTATCTAACAATTGGATAATGAAGATACAAATGTATAAGGAGTGTGTGTGTGGTTTTTTAGTTATGGGGAAAAGCGTCATCTAAAAATCGAAGAAAACTGATGGAATGAGCCGTTTGGAAATTTAAAATTCTTAACAGTGTTTGGAAAATTTTTTATATTTGCACAAAAATCTACCTACTTTGGTCAAAATATAGGCTAGAGTGTCCCTTGGCAAAGTTGGTGATCTTTTTGGCCACCTCTTTTAGAGGACACCAGGTTATCAACATGTATCAATAATTTGCAATTGACTTTTTAAATCCACTTATTTGTTCTCCTTAAATTCTGTATCATACCTGTTATACTTTCTTCAACTATTCATTCTCACTGATCTTCCAACACAGTTCTTGGTACTTACATATTAGCATCACCGAATCCAATATTGCTCCATGAGAATCATATTTCTTCAAATAAAACTTGTCAAAATCTTTGTTGATTTGATATCGCAATTCACATGTCGCAAATATTGCTGTGGTGATGCTAATATGTAAGTACCCAATGCTTATTCATAAATCTCTTGCTCTGTATTTTCAAAAAATTCAACAATCAAATTACTTTTAATTATTTACTTGTCATTTTCTCAAAATAAATATTAGATAGTACTTAATATCAAGCTTTTAAAAATGTTTGTATCACGGGTATTTTTCTCTTGCACTCCATAAATTATTTTAGCAAAGGAATGTAAATTATGCATGTCAGTTATACTGAATTAAAGCAAATTTTTAAAAAAGTGATTCAGATTTGCAATGAATATCAAAGCTTAAATCTCAATGAAGTTTTTTAACAAAAGCCATGAAATGCTTAATGTATACAGAATAATTTTTCTTTTTAAAAACATTGGTACATACATTTTAGCATCACTGCACCCAAATTAGCTCCTCAAGAATTTCGCCATATTCCACCAAAATATGACTGTTTGATTTTTTTTTTCATTTAAAACATATTAGAATCTTTGTTATTTTCATATCAAGGTGTGATTCATGTGTCATTAACTTTGCTGCGGTGACGCTAACACTTAAAAACCAAAACATCTGCTGATTATAATTGAGGAACAGGAATCAAGCACAGAAAACAAGTAATTGTATCAGAATAAGTTCACATTTCATTGTATCTGGGTTATCAAAGAAGCAGCATTTCAAAATGAAATCTTCTCACCTTGAAATCTAAAATACATCATCAAATCCAAGAAACACCCTAATCTTCACTCCAGACACAACTTAATATGAGAAGTAGAAATATACTTATTGGAAATCATATTAGTCTTAAATTTTGCCAATTTGGAGTCTTGGATAGAAAGCTATCTATCAAAGACATATTGGGAACAGTATCATATCAAATTAGTTCTGAAGTAAAGGCCATCTTTCCCATGTGACTGAAACACATGAACTTTTTTAGTGTTTATCAAGAAGCTTTATGATTTTCTTTTTATATTGTAATCTGTAGATATTTTTTACTGAACATAGTTAAATATTTTTATCAGTCATTCAGAAAGTAATACATACAGTCTTAACATTTTTTTTTGAAAGAATGAGAAATATGCTGTTGTTAAATATTGTTTTAATTTTTTTACTTTTAAATAAAATAGTGTCAGGTCAGCTTTTTAATTTATTTTACTATAACTTTTTAAATTCATATATTTATTCTAATGTATAATTGCTTAACTTATTACTTGAACGTAAGATAGATCATAAATTATTGTGGCACTTTTTTCTTAGCCTTTTCTTGTGTATCAATACATCACGACGATGTACTGATTGTTGTGATGTATTGATACACAAGAGCATTATAAAGATGGGTGTGTCACAAAGGCATCCTCCTCAAATGTTACCAGCAGCAGGGCGATGCACTGGTAGATTGTGTTTCTTACTGGTTCTACAGAATTGTCCGTCCCCTCTGGAAAGGGCATCGAATAACCTGCCATCTGATAAGGGGTTTTGAGACTGGTGCATATATGACACATCCGTCATGAAAGGGCTAAAACCAAACCATTTTCATCTTTTGTTTTGATATATTTCCTTGATGGCCATCATTGTTTTAATTTTGCTTCTTTCTTGGGTGCTTTTGTATTATACCATTGATCAATTTTGTTAAATCAAAAAATGTTCCCAAATGCTATCATCATTATTATTATCGTGATGAACATAATCAGGAACAGTTTTCAAGTGTTGACTGCATATCATGGCATTTGGTGACATCTTTTAGTTTGATAAAAATGGTTGGTAATATAATATATATGTATCTCCCCTTTTGTGTTTATAATTATTTTTCAAGTATCTTTTGCACAAGTACCATTTTATTTCCTCTTTTCTATGTTGAAGAGTTAACCCAGACTTGCAAGTCAGGATTTGTCACAGATATATTTTTTTTAAATTTCTGAAGAACTTTATCTAAAATATGAAACATTTTGCAGGCATTGCATAGTGCTCAATAAAGATGTCTCTCGCCGATGAGCTCTTGGCTGATCTTGAAGACGCAGGAGAAGTGGAAGATGAACATCTCTATCAGTTGGATGCTCCTGTTCAGGAAGTGGAAGACATCCCAATGGAAGTGGATAATAAATTCCAAACCATAAGGGATATAGCTAAATTAAGGGATAGCGAACAAGTAAGAATGTTATACTTAATTAAATTGGTATTTTTAAATGTTTAGATAAAGCAAATTTATTAATTTTTTGTTATGCATTTGATCATGTGTAATGGTTTGCATTGTCTAAAATCAGAGGTGCAGCTTAAAATTATTTTATTCACTATACCTAAATATTTCCAAATGCATTGTGCATGATTTTTAAGTTATAAATAATTGTATTCACATCTGGAATTTATACCCTACTCTCCTAAATATTCAGAAATTATACTACATAACATAATCATGCATCCCATCCTTTTTTCATTTATAATATATTTTGCATTAAAAAGTTAAAAAATTTATTGAAACATTTGTTTTATTTTTGTATGGATCTTTTTTTTTACAGTCTGAAGTATAAAGTTCAGATATTCTAGCTACTTCCAGCTTTTTTAAATGTAATACATAATCCAAGTAATATTATATTTAAATTCCCTTAAAATCTGGCTCATAGCATACACTTTTAACTTAAAAAAATAAGATCAAAATTTACGGGTGCACATTATATGCTGGGTATAAAAATTATAGCTTCAAAAAATAAAGAAAATAGGAGCATAGCAAAAAAATGGACTTTTACATAGTTTTATTACATAGAATACTGTTTATTTAAAAGAAATGACATACTTAATGAAAGGGCTGTAGATAATATAAATACACTATTTTTTTTCTAAATCTTGGGATAATACGTTGACTAAATGACTTAAAAATTTAAGAGCATTGCATATTTACATTTCAGGCTCCTTCACAAAAAAGGGGGTGCGCATTATATGGTGAATATACATAAAAATTAAAAAATTCACTTTGAATGTATAGGTGTGCATTATACACCAGATTTTACAGTAAATACAAAGTTGTAAAGCACTGTTAGAAAAGTTTTGACTTTTCCCATATTGCATGACATTTAATTAATCTGCCATTTCATTTTTGGTAAGCAAAAAATATCATATATGTTAAGCATGTTAGAGATAGTTATGAAGTTTTTAATAGATGATTTAGTATGATGTAGTTTTGGTCTGAGATAGAGTTATTAGTTATATATACCTGTTGTTGTTGCTAATGTCATTGGATCAAAAGTGTTAGATTGAGGCTCAGGAAATTCATTGGGAGAAAGGGCTAGTTTTTATGCCTGTCATTAGCTGCAGCTTTGAGCACTAAGCAGATGGCAGTATGATTTGGCTCGGTTCCACCCTAATTTTGAGGGAGAACACCTGTGGGGATGGTCATGGACCTGTCACCTCTCTGTCCCCTTCCACCAACTTTATGAGAGAATTTGCAACTCAACAAACATTTAGAATGCCCCCAAGCTGCACATGATCTATACATTTGCAAACATCCATGCCTCTTCATTATTCAAACCCAGGCACTAGGGCACAGCAGTCTGTCTCACTAACCACTATATTGTCTGGACAGCATACCTTTTTCATCTTTTCTCTTATCTAGAGTAGTCAAGAATCCTATAGTTTTGAATAGCTATGTAACCTTTATTCAAATCAAATATTTAAATTATTCTTGAATTCAGATTTTGTGGTAGAAATTTTCATGATTATTTTTTTATCATTTCTTTTTCTTTAAAAAAAAAAAAAAAAACACTTTATAAAATAACTTAATAAAACAATCATGTAAGGTGAAAAGGATTAAATAATGTAATATTCTTTGGTTGTCTCCACAAAATAAAGTTGTTAAAATAAAAAAAAATTATATAAATATGCACATTTGAAAAAAAAATTGTTTATGCATGTATTTGACAAGGTTTTAAAAAATTAACTATTTATTAATCTTACTGCGAATGTATCTTGCATCTTTAGAATTATTATTAAGGTAAGTAAAGTAAGAAATTTTCTTCCCCTCTTACATATAAAAACTGCTGGGTAATTTTTCTCTTGATAATGTGTTCAAAAACTCAAGTTTATGTAGCTGTTTAATTTTCTTACTTTTTTTGTAGGAAATACTCTGTTAAGTATATCTAAATTTGCAAACATTCTGCTATTCTGTTATGTGGAGGGAGGAATATAAAATAGCTCTTATTAATAAAATTTTTAACATGCATTAATTTGCTTAAATAAGTTAGTTGTATTCATTTTACTCATTAAGTTCAATTTGATGAAGAGTCAGTGCTGATTTATCATTTGGGCGTTTGAGGCAGGCAACCAGAGGCCTGGATAAGGTGGAGTGAACCAAATTCTTTGATTATAAATTTCAATTCACTAGTTCCAAGAGGACCTGTAGATGAGCCTGTTTGAAATTAGCTTAAATAGGCACTGTGAAGAATAATATATAATTTCATTTAAATATACTTTTTTCTTTTTATAGATACAGCGAGTAATGCAAGAAATAGCACAAATGAGACAATCTGAACGAAAAGAAGGTATGTGTAGTTCATAAACTATTAATATAAAAGATATATGTTTAATACATAGTAAGCATTAGAATTTTTTTTTATGTATAATTTATTTTTAAATATTCTAGTTATATGAATTTTTTTTTATTTTAGTTAAGTCACTCTGTATACACTATAATATTTTATTCACAAAGTCAAATTTCATAAAACGTTTTCATAGCATTTTCTTATACAATATGATACTGCAAGGAGAAATATTATTTCATAGTATTTTATAATTATCATAAAGGTAGGTTCATCATTAAATTAAAAGGAAGCATTTCATTTTAGAAATTGCTTAGTATTTGTATAATTTTTTTAAATCCTTCAATATTATGTTAGGTTTAGAAAGTAATGATTTTAAGGTATATTAAGAATTCTATCTCACAAGAAAAATTATTTAACATTTTTCTACTCAAAAATGAGTACATAATTAACAAAGGTTTATTATTGATGTGATATTAAATTGAATTAATAGGAATTTTTCTGCACAAAAAATACAGATGAATATTTTGATAATAAGTTTTAAAATTATTAGTTAATAATTTAAAAATAGATAATAATTTCTCTTTTTATTTCAGCTGTTGGTCCAGTTGAAGCAGATCCTGAATATCAACTGATTGTTGAAGCAAATAATCTTGCAGTTGAAATTGACAATGAAATAAGTAAGACAGAGATGCAATAAATATTTTGAATAAAATTCCTATGTACAGTTTATTTTCATTGATGAAATGTTGCATTGTTACTCCTGAAAGAATATTTTAGAAAACATTTAAAAAAATTATGTATAACTTATACTAAGATGAATTTTTGTAAAATATTAAATTTTTTATTATGCAAGTCTGTAGATATTTATGCATTTGTTGTTAAAAAAATTAAGTGAAATGTGGTTTGCATAATATACAACCATACTTGTCTAGATTTTGTAAATATTATCCTTCAGATATTTTGTTCATTTCTTGGATTTGGCAGGTTTTGCTGTATTTTCCTGAAATTATTAGTTTATGTTTAATAAGTTCACATATTTACCTTTCTCTCAATCTATTACTAGCTCACATAAAAGTCTAAATTTATATTAAAATTTTATTCATAAGTTTTAAATTTTGTTATTTTATTATAAAATATTTAGAAGTATTCGGTTTAGAGTTGTTCATATAAGAAAAATTTAATGAATCCCATATTCATACCTTAGAGTTTTTGATTCGAGTCTTATTTTATGTCTAATTAATGCTGAAAACAAATTATTTTTGTTCTGCAATACACAGTTAAGAATATTATAAGTACTCAGTAGAAATATGTTATAATTTTTGAAAAATTACATATTTAGTATTATTTATTTCAGAAATACTTTTTTCTGGTTCATTATCTTAATTTATTGAATAAATATATTATAATTTAATCAGATATTTGTTTCCTTTTGGCTTCATATTTAATTGATATGTTTATCTTCTAAGATCATCTTTCATTTAATTCCCCCTCCCCCTTTAGTTTGTATTCATCCTCAATTTCAAATAGAAACAGTTTAATATAAATGTCTAATGAAATAAACTGCATGTATGATTGTATAATAACAATGAAATTTTTATTGTTAACTTAACATGTTAAGTACTTTTAATAAAAATCTGAGTATCTCCCTCCCCCAAGAATAATTTGTTTGAATTTTTTATGTGTTAGTGATATGTGTTAAGAATATATAGAGAGAGCATTTATTGAATTAATTATCCTTCTTTCTTGTATTTCCTAAATATTTCATGTTTAGTTTGATCACGACTGATAATTTTTTATGATTTCACTGTATTGTAAAATGTAATTACAAATTTTATTAATTTTTTTGTTTTTCAGCATTATTAACGTATAAAAGATTCAAATTTTGAACTGTGTATTGACTTTGAACAGCTTTTGATAAATATAAAGGTTTTTTTCCCCATGCTTATTTGAATAACACATGAAGACCTGATTTCCCTCCCTCTTCTATATCACTTAAAAATTGCCATTCATCTAATGTCAAAATCTTAAAAAATTGTGAATCACATTTACTTTGTTCTCGTATATCACTTCTTTTATTTTGAATATACTTGATATATATTTTATTTTTGCAAATGTGCATATAGTTTTTTTATAAAGATTTTATGTTTTCTTTTAAAAATTAGATATTATTCACAAGTTTACAAGAGATAAATATTCAAAAAGATTTCCAGAATTAGAGTCCTTGGTTCCTGTTCCACTTCAGTATGTTTCAACTGTAAAGGTAAAATATAAGAAAACGACAGAATTCCTTTTTATAACATTAATGTTATATAATTATAATATTATAAATTATAAAATGAAAACTTTCTTGTCGGCAAAGTAATGTGCTAAGATTCTCCCTGAAGGACATTTGTACAATTTCAAAAGTAGTATATGTAATATCAAAGACAAATTTATGTTAAAATATTAGACAAGAGTGTTTAACTTCTAAGTAACACAAATAGCTGTATCTATTATGCTATAAAAAAATCTCTATGAAGTATTATACATTAAAGTTAGTTTGTAAATGTTTACCTTATACAAAGTATAAAATTCTGGTATAATATTTATTTTTCTAACACATATGAGCAGTGGCCCTCACAGGAATTTTTACGATGGTTGGAAGTCCACCATTCTCATATCATGCTCCAATACGCCGCCGAACATATTCTGATTTTGTCGATTTTCAGGAACAAAAAACAGCAAAAAATTAATTATTGAATAAATAATTAGCATCAATTAATAAAATTAATTATTAATAAGGACTGTTTAATTGCATTTTATGCACTACATACATAGGATTATAATCAATCAGAAAAAAATCTAGGGCTTTGAGGAGGCCAGACCCAGGCCCCCTCCTTGTGTGTGCCATTGTATATGAGACATAATATAACAAATAAATCAATATTCTTTATAAATTATTAGACAATAGCTAAGTATTGCTAAACATTATAATTGAAGCTGGCATATGTTATTTCTTAAAATTTTATTTTAAACTCATCAATTCATTTTTATTTGTAAAGTAGATGAGATTAAAATGGCTGATTGAGAAAATTTAAAAAAATTTCCTTGCAAAACTTATTACAAGGGCTAACACTTTTGCATCAACTTTGTATTTGAAATACAATAGTTATCTTGTGATATATGAACTTTGAAGTGCAAAAAGAATTTGGAATGTTCTTGTGGCATCATAACTGCCTGATTCTTGAATCTTGCACATTACTTTATTTACATGCTGTTACCACAGCAGCTAAGCGATTGTGACTGTGGACTAATGGCCAGTGTTGTTGAGTCATGGGTTTGTGTGAGTCCTGGTGCCAGAGAAGATGTACAAAAACAAATGGGGGAGGGGGGCTAGTAGTGATATCCATGGAATTAAAATCTTGGATAACAAGATGAGCATGGTATAATAGTAGTAAAATAAGAAATGCAGAATTTTCACAGAGAGTGCCCTGATATGTTCTATTGTGAAGCAGAAGGAATTGATAACTCCAGTTAAGGATATCAATGTTGCTTTAAAGCTTTACAAATCAGTCCATAAAAAGATACAGATTCTTTTGCCTCTGTGGTTCATACAGGAGACACTATAACAGAGACTGATTTACATGAAGGTGCAAGCCAAAAGGAAAGAAAGAATTAGTACTAATTATTCATTGTCCTCTCTCACTAACACATTTTTATTTCTTTACATTTTCTTGAATGTTTATTTATGTGTGTATTTGTTTTTAATTTGTTTATGTAAAATTTTTTTGTTTATTATAAGTACATATATTTTTTAATGAATATGTGGGCACACAAATTAATTTCATTATAATTAATTTAATTTGGGAATATTAATTTGAGATTGAATATTTTGAATTGTGTGAGTTCAGTTATGGAATATTTTCAACTCGTATCTTAAGAGACAACTGTATTTTTATTATACATCCAAACTTCTGATTTTTATGTTCATGTCCCTCCCTTTTAAAAATATCTGGACATTAGAACTAGGAAGTGCTATATTTTTGATATAGTAGGCTTTAAGTCATGATCAATAAGTATATAGAAAAGATGGGGGGAGGGGGAATATAGTAGAGGAAGTATTTTATAAGAACCATTGAATTTTATAATTCGCATTGAAAAGAAGCAAAAATAAAACCAATTATAAGCATTTTTGTTCTATTTTTCTGCATTTTTTCAATTATTAGATAATATTAAATTTAAAAATAAAATTTTAAAAAATCTGTGCTAATTTAATTTTTAAGATTTACTTTTTGAAAGTATTTTTTATAAACATGAGATAATCAAACATGCATCTTTGCACTTAATAGAAATAAGTGTAAACTTTATTGTGCAATAATTGTAATATATTTCTTATGAATGTACTAATTCAGTGATCATTATTCTAGGAATTGGGAAATGATTTAGATAAAGCAAAAAATAGTGAAATTTTACAAGAATTTCTGACCCCAGCCACTATTATGGTTGTTAGTGTTACTGCATCTACTACGCAAGGGTGAGTTCTGTTTGCTTTGGCCTTTATGAACATTGCAGTGGATTGAAAACTGCTGCCCAAAATTTTATCCTTATTTTTCTAATTATTTAAAAATTTGATTTAATTTCAGTCTCTTTATAGGCAACTTTTAACCGAGGATGATTTAAAAGTGATTGTTGAAGCTTGTGATATGGTAAGTGTTTTTCTCCTCACCTTTAAATATTTTGAATTTATTTCAATTCGGTGTTGTAAATCTATAAAGCACTACTTTTATTAATTTTATTTCTTATTATAATTTATTTCATATAACTAACTAAAGATTTATTTCCTGTTTTTATGATTCTTTTTTTTTTTTTTGAAAATTTTTAAATAGTTTTTCTTTATTTTGTTTAGTTATATTCATAGTAATCAGTGTATATTTTTGTATACTCAAATGTGGAAATAAAAACTACAGTGACATAACAAAATTCAATATGAAATTGATCTAGTTATTGTGATCTATCTCAAAGAAAATGATTAACATATATATGTAAAAAAAAATTCAGTTTCAAGAAAATATAAATCAATAGACATATAAAAATAGATAAAGTAATTCTTTGTAGACTTAAAAATATTTAGAGCTTTTGAATATGCTTTTTGTAAGTTTTCTCTATTCTAGTTGTTGTTTTATTAAATCCTTATTTGAGGGGGATTATAAATTTGGTACCTCTAGTCATTTCTGAAATACAGTATGTCAAATTCTTTATTATATAATGCACAATGATTTTCCTTTATTTTAAGAAATACTTTAAATTAATCATCAAATGATAAATGCATGGAAGGATTGTTGCAAAACCTTTCTGCAATTTGTAATATGTGAAGGGATGTCATACTGAACGTATTAAACTTTCTAATTTTTATTTTGAATTTATTTCCAACTGATGTCTAATTATTATTAAATGCAGTAAATTGCAAATGGGATGCAACTTCCTTACAGAAATTAAAGATTTACTGCTAACACAAATTTGTCAATGTGTTCAACTAGTATTAGGCGCAACAGCAGCAAAAGATAATTTACAGGTGAAATAATAAAATAAAGATCTGTAACTTATTTTAAAGGGTATAGAAAACTAATTGAAATTCAGTTATATCAATTTTGAAGCCAAAATAAAGGGATTAGAGCGAAAATTAAAATTAATTAGTTTCATGTTTAAAGGAACTGTAGTGTTACCCAGACATTTACATCCCTGATTTCTTTATTGCTGATGTTGCTACATTGCTAATCCAAGCAGTATAGGAAGTGAACAATTATGTGAGTAGCAAGGATTGCTTATGTTTTTTACTTAAAGCATATTAAACAGGAAAAATGTTGCTAGTTTTGGAGAACATGAAGAATTCTGTCCAAAATTTGATTTTTCATCAATCAAAAGAGATTCTTTGATTTTGTTATATTATTACTTTTGACATTTATCTACTCAATTTAATTTGTCTTTCTTCTGTATTGCATTCCTTTCATTTCTCTTAGGATTACAAAATAATTATTTTTACTTTTCCATAAAAACCACATGTTATAAAACTTTTGTTCAAACTTCTTTTTTTAAAAGCAAGAATTATTGCCTTTACAGTCATGATAAGGAAGATGTAGAAAAAAGTTACGTTTAAAACTTAATTTGTTGTACCTTTGGGAAGAAAAATATTTAGGTTTTGCTTCCATTTTTAAAGGAGCTCTGAATGATACTTAGAATGATTTTCATTTGATGTGATCAGGGATATTATTTAATGATAATAATTTAAAAGAAATTATACTATAGGGAATTGTCAAAAGTATTATGTATAAAATGTCTGATCCCTAAAACTCACAAATCTTAATTGTCTTCAGTTTTAAAATATCTGATAATTGAAAAAACTGTGTAAAGAAACTATTGATCAATTTTAGTGGTATATGCTGTATTTATTTGACACCATCAATTCTAAGCAACAAGTTTTTGTGAAAAAATAAAAAATAGTGTAAAAGGGCTTATCTGTACCCAATATTAAGAAATTTAAAAAAATTTAAATGAGAACTAAGAAAAAGTAAATTATTAATTTATTTTACCTGTGCTAAAAACTTAAATACATATATGAACCTGTAATTGCTGTAACCATCGGTATCATGATCAATTTTTCCTCTTTCAATTCTAAGCCGCGCACATGATTTTCAGTAGCATATTAACATCAGAAATTAAAAAGCGGCTTAGATTCGAATAAGTGCAGTAATTGCTGTCAAAACTATGAATGTTTTTTTTTCTTTCAAAAAATGATAATTGTGAACTTGAAAATATGATGTATAAATTTGTACATAAATTTATTTTTTCCAAAAATTGCTTTTATTCATTAATATGTATACATTGAGGAATGATCCTCCAAAATTCTTCCATATATTTATTTCAGAAAATAACCTATTCCCTCGTCCACTACTTTAAATGGCATTGCAACTAAATATTGTCTGGCAGAAGATAATTCACTGTCCTAAAATACATTAAAAACAAAAATACATTCTTATATGTTTTTCTATTTGTTAGTGCTTCACTTTCAACCCAGTCGAATAATATGGGCTATTCATTATTTTATATTTATATTTTCTTGTTTCTGTTTTTATTGTTTTCTTGTATATAAATTTTTGGTGGTGTCTTCCAGTTAATTTGTGTTTTGTATTTTTAATGAAATCTTAGACATTTTTCTGTTGAATTTAATTTTACATTTTGAGATAATTTATGTAGAGAATAAAGCCAATAGTTGTGAAGCAGTTGTTTTGTTTTTCCTCAAAAAAGATTATAATAAATGGCTTATATAATTGAATTATACTGTACCAGTGCATAACAAAAGACAACAAAGTTTTGTAGAAGTAAAATATCAATGTTTTTTCATTTGTTGTTATGTAGAAATCATATTAACGGATAAAAATTGATATTTTGTTCGAAAATTTGATGATTTATACAAAAGAAGGTTCTGGAATACTCAATAAAAAATTTGGTGAAAAATATGATAATGTACCAATGATTTTAAGTGGAGACTTCAATAAAAAACTTTGCAGATGATAAAAATCTACCACTAATTGAATTTCTAAATGAAACACTTAATTTAAATATGTCCAATGATCAAAAACTCAGTACTACAAAATATAAAACGACGATCGATGCGTTTTTTACGCGATACTTAGATAAATTTGAATCAAACATTTTCTTTTCTTACTTTAGTTACCATAAGCCTGTTGTATCTTTTTTAGAACAAAATGAAATAATTGAAAGTACAAAAAGTTTAAGTATTGTTGAAATTAATGATTACAATGATGCAAACAATTAAAATAATGTTAAAAATCAAGTACTTTGAAATTTAAGTAAATACAAATACTATCCATAAATAATACGATTGTATATTAGTTATTTCAATTGAATTGTATTTATATTTTGAATAATGAAAAACCATATAAACATGCATTAAGTTGTTGCTCGGAGTGTCAATAGATGTGATGTTGATAATTTTAATTCAAACATTATGAAATTTCAAATTTTAATACTAAAAAAGTTTTTACTTCTATCGGCAGTCTCTATAACTGCCAATTTTTTTTATATACTGCTAATAAATCAGTTTTATTTTGCAATACATCTCAAAAAATGAGTTTAAAATGTCATATCTCTCCATTACTATGATATGAGAAAATATTTCCATTTTCAAATAAAATTCCTATCTTTCCTTATTAAATGTAATTAAGTCAACTATACATATATTGAAATTAAATATTTATGTCAATACGATAGATTTTGAGAAAAGCTTGATAAAAGTTACATATCTTAGATGTGTATTTTCTATTTTAGGCTATTGAATTAGACAACTTTAAGCAAGAAATTTATACATATGTTGAATCTCGTATGTCATTTATTGCTCCCAACTTATCGATCATTGTTGGAGCTTCCACTGCTGCGAAGCTTATGGGTTAGTATTACTGTTGGTTTTAAATTTTTAAATATATTTTACCCTATTATATATCAAACTAATGCAAAAAAATCTTTTTATAATATTTGGGGATTACATATTTTAAAAAATATAATTTACTTTTAATGGTTATTATTGTTACAGGGAGAACAAAAACTTATATTTTTAGCTTCAGTATAACTATTGTAATTGAACAAACATATGAAGCACATTGTTTTATTAACTAAGCTGATGTTATTTTCTTTCTGTGTGGTAATCATGAATTTCCTTAATTGTTACACATATTTTTCTCAGCACAAACAATATCTGCCTTGAAGATAGATTATATTGCAACATTTAATGAGTGGAACTAGTGCCATCTAGGTAAATGCAATGTAAAACAATTTATTCTCAGCTGTACTTGTAACTCTATGACATGTTGCTGTGAAGCTGCAATTAAAAATAAAAAGTACCATCTAAATTTTGAATATATCTATATTACATTATTTATGATGTAGTTTTTTAATATTAAAAGGTATTTGTAATTTTTTAAAAATTTAGCTGTATATTTATTTTTAAATGATTTATAAATATTTACATTGTATGGCAGTTTCATTTTCTGTAAGCATTCAAAATTGAAAAATTACAAGAAGTGTCTACAATTTTGGCCACCACTATGCAGTGTTTTCTTTAATATTATTTCATATTTTCATAAATTTTTTGAAAGATTTAAGCATACTTTCTATTAAAAAGATTTCTTTGCAGATATATGTATATATTTATATTACTAATGAGATATATAAAATATTAACGTAGTGAAACTTGACAGTAAAATTTGAAAAATTATAAATCTATTTTTTCACCCTTTTTCATTAATTTTCAGATGTCTCTAAATCCTTTGTTTTCTAATAAAGTTTTATTAAAATAATAAATCCTATATTTTTTTCTAATGTTGGTTTTGATTTAATATTCTTGAAAAGCTACTTCATGTCTTATTGTTACACAAATCAAAATTTAGCATAAATAATAAAACTCCTAGAGAAGGACAGAGACTCTTGCCAAAACAAGAGTCAAATCATTTAAAATTATACCATTCAAGCATAATCTTAAAAAAATAATGAAATGTATAAACTTGCTTTTATTGTTATCTGCAGGTGTTGCTGGAGGTCTAAGTAATTTAGCCAAAATGCCCGCATGCAACATTCAAGTTCTTGGTTCACAGAGGCGAACACTGGCAGGGTTTTCAACAACAACCATTATGCCTCACACGGGTTTTGTTTATTCAAGTGATATTGTGCAGAACACTCCAGCTGTAAATGTTCTTTATTTATCTTATATTTTTTCATCTTTTAACTGTCATACCCAAGTATTAAATTGGGTAATTTTTTTGAGTGCATTATATTGTTTTATATTCATATACATATACTCTTGGTCTTTTGCATAATGGCAATAATTTATGTACTCAAATCATCAAAATAGCTTGAAAGTTAAAGGTTTAATTAAAATGCAAATATTTTCAATAGTTTTTAATGATGAAACAGATATGTTTTTTTTTATATTATCAAGAGTACTGAAGCAAAATTTCCATTTTATTTTTATGAAACATTATATTATTTTAAATTATGGTTTTTAATTTTAGCTATTTATTTTGCAAATGAGTATAATGATTGAAGGGTTTAGGCTATATGCAACAATTAAGCTCTGTACTTTGTGTGTTAGAAATTTTTTTGATAGATAACTTTTTTCACTGATGATAATCTTAATTAGATAAGTTTTTAAGCTTAAAAATGTTGGTAAATTCATGAATTATTTTATTACTAAGCAAAGTAGTACTGAAGAACTGAAGCAATTAAAAAAATTCACCTGGAATTCTGATTAGAGAAATCCAAATAATGAAATGTAATATTTATGTGGTTAATTTATCTTTTTGAGTTATCTTTCACAAGTTATGCATCATGTTAAATAATATTTATTTGTTATTGTCTTCACCTCTTATGAACTTGCATTATATATATATATATATATATATATATACATATCCCAGGTGATCCAAATGTCAGAACTTTAAAAATAAATAATTCGAAAATGAATCAAGATACAAAGATACAGTTTGCACCAAACAGATGGAAAAGAAACCAAGTTTTGTGTGGCAACGGAAAAAAAATAGTTCTGTTGGTGACCAACAGATGGCACTATAGTGTTTCATTGCAACCAAAAGATGATTTACAAATGAAAAAATGTTGACAAATTACAAGTCAGCCTAGTTACAGGAAATTAGTCAGTAAAGGTTCAATGTGCTGTCCTATTCAGAAGTACAGCTGTGAGATGAGTCACCACACTGTTCACAGCATTTTGTAGCATTTCTTGTGTTATGGTAGACACATTTTGGCGGATGGCATCTTTCAGTGATGCTGGTTGGCTGTGGTACACTTTTGATTTCAAGAATCCCCACAGCCAAAAGTCACAGGGTTTCAGATCGGGAGATCTTGGTAGCCATGCGTTATTAAAGTAGGGACTGAAAATGGGATCCTTTCCAAATGTTGAGCATAGCAGACTTTGCACAGGCAGATCAATATGAAGTGGTGCTCCATCTTGCATAAAGATGACTGTTTGGAGTGCCTGTTGCACTTGCAATTCAGGAATAATGTTGTTCTGTAACAGTGCTACATATTGCAGACAAGTGACAGAAACTGTTCTTAAGCCCATCTGTGTGAATTCCTCGAAAAACAATGGACCAATTATGAAATCAACAGTGAAGCCACACCAGACTGTCACTTTGGGCTGTTGCAAGGATACCTCAATAAATGCATGTGGATTTTCTGTGGTCCACACTCGACAATGGTGGGTGTTAACAGCGCCAGAGAGTGTGAAATGCGCTTCATCTGTTCAAGACATAGTATGAAGCCAGTCGTGCTACTCTTCCATCTTATTGGATACCAAATTCGCAAAATCTTGGGGGAGGTTTTAGTTCTTGGTTATGTTGCAGCTTATAGGGATATCATCGGAAAGTTATTCACAGTGCTCTCCAGACACTTCCGTACGACACTCCTGTCTGCTTCGAAACTTCTCAAGCACTCCACTCCCCATGTGCAGCAACCACAGTGGATTGTGCCGTCTGCTCCACTGTCGTGGCAACAGCAGCAGCTGTTGAGGAACATCCACTTCTTTGATGTAACGCTAAAGAACCTGTAGATTCACATTTCTTTATCATTTTGTTCAATACAGAAGGTGTTATTGGTTCTTTGCTATCTCACATACCCTTCATGTAGCGATATGCTTGGAATGGCACTTTCCGAATTCTTATAATACAGTTTAACTAAGAGGGCTTTCACAACTATGGACAGCATTTCAATGCATACAAACTTCGAATATCACGACCTTCTGTAGTTTCTTTTTTTATATATGGTTTGTTGCTTTGCATAATCCTACATCAGAATTAGGAGCGCCATCTGTTGGTTGCCAACAGAACTATTTTTTCCCCATTGCCACACAAAACCCAGTTTCTTTTCCCTCCATTTGGTACAAAGTGTATCTTTGTATCTTGATTCCCTTTCAAATTATTCCTTTTTATAATTCCTCCTGACTTTTGGATCACCTGGTGTATATATATATACAAATTATACGTATAATCCTAACATTCTGTTTATCATAACAGTTCTAAAAATATAATTTATAAAAATTAGTTTTGAATGAGAATGAACAGTAATATTTTTTAAATAACTTTTAACTTTGTTCATTAAATTTTATAAAAAATCATATAAAATTTAGGATTCTATTTATTTCAAATTAATGAAGTACTGCAATTTTCTTCCATTTAGAGAGGTAGGTGATTTATAATAAAATACTTTTTACTGGTATGAACCGTATTCTTATTAAGGAAATACAAATGATCCTTTAAGATCTATTTTGGAATAGAGGGAAATAAAACATGTAGTGAAAGATTTTTCTGAAACACTTGAGATCTTACTTTCCTGTAAATCAATAAAAATAGATGAAATTGAATGACATTCCAATAGTGCTAGATATTTCAGTTAATTATCAATAGATTTTGAAAATGCATTAAAAAAATGAAAGCTTAGACTTTTATTAGTTTTGGAAAAACTCGATTCTTAATTTAGGGAGAATGAGTCAATGTATGCATAAAATTGTCCATTGCAAAAAACTTATATTTGGCATGTTTTTCTAACCATTTCACCTAATGCCTAAAAAGAAACTCTTTTCAGGATTTAAGAAGAAAAGCAGCCAGACTAGTTGCAGCTAAGTGTGCTATTGCTGCTAGAGTAGATGGTTTCCATGAATCAACAGATGGTGAAGTTGGTCATGCCTTGAAAGAGGATATTGAAAGGAAACTGGACAAATTACAGGAACCTCCACCTGTTAAGCAAGTGAAACCCTTGCCTGCTCCCATAGACCAACCTCATAAGAAAAGAGGAGGACGCAGGTAAAGATTCATTGTCAGATTACATATCCAATTTAAAATTTATAACTAGTGATTAGAAAATTTCTAGAAGGATTCTTACTTTTGCTGTAAAGTTCACAAAGCTAACTCCCTCTCTAACAAAAATTCTCTTATTGAGACCTTGGGGAATAATGCACAGCATATTTTCCTCAATTTGTCATTCTTTTTAATTTTAAAATTTGCTGGGAGAAAATGAATTATCAATTATTGATTGAACTCACTGCATTCTATTTTTTCCTCTTTTAATTGACTTTTTTTTCTGTATATTGAATTTTTTATTTTTACATACTTTTGCATTTGTATTACTAAAAAAATTAAGAGGAAAACCTTAATTTGTATGCAATTGATGCAGAAGTTGTATATTTCTTTTTAATAAATGTAAAATTAGATATAATTTTTGTTATTTCCTATTTTAAAAGTGGTAACTTTCAAAACTGTTGGAATTTTGCTGCCTTGTAAATGTTTTTTCTGGTAGAAAAGGGGGCTTAAATATTGTTTTTCAAAAATAGAAATGTTACTTAACACATTTTTTTAGTTGCCACTAACATACATGAGGAAATCCCAGTCAGGCTATGTGTGGATTGCAGCATTTTGGTATATCTAAAAAGAAGATATATAAGCATATCACGAAGAAAAATATTTGTATTGCTGAATTCTCAATGTAATTCACTGTACACCTGACAAACTGCCAATATGAAGGCTTTTTATATAGCAGTGCTGCAAGTACTTTCAGAAAACCATAAGACAAAATTTAAAAAAAAAACATCTCTACAGTATGAAGGTAATACAGTCAATGTTATGAAGAAAATATGACACAATTTAGTTGAGAAATGTCCTGATAAATGACAAAGAAAGTTGCCACATTTTGTGATACCTACAAAGAGCAACTGGTTTTTTCAAAGCTGTTTCAGGAAAATCCAATAAAGTTTTTTGATAATTATTATTTAATTACATTAATTATATGATCCTGAAATTACTTTAAACCTTTGAAAATAATGCAATATTTTAGTTACATATTGCATTTTATATTGTCAGTCATTGATGACTGATGTTGCCTGAACAAATAATTCAATATCGGTCACTGGTGTTTAACATGGCAGCTAACATAGTAAATTTTTCTGCTCAAATATATGAGTTGACAAATTATTTGTTCTGGTATAAAAGGGTTTCAAGAAAATAAATTTATTCTTGAGATTAAATGCTACTATTTGGTTTTTATATACTCTACCCCCCCCCCTCTTCAAGTTTGCATAGCTGTGCTGTTCTAAGACACTTAATCATTCATAATCTATTTGTATTATTTTGAGTTAAACTTAAGTATATTTTTAAGGTTCCCTGCATAAATTTGATTGAAACCATAGGAAAATAGTTATAAAATCTTTAATAAAATTACTATTATTTTTTTCAAGTTTTTATTACAAATTCGTTTTTATTTCCAGAGTCAGAAAAATGAAAGAGAGGTATGCCATTACAGAATTCCGAAAGCAAGCAAATAGAATGAACTTTGGTGAAGTAAGAAAAATATCACACTTTTTTTTTTTCCTTCTAATTTTGTAGTTAGTATAATTCTTTAAAGAATTTATTTGGGAATTTCGACTGTAAAATGTATCATTTATTAATGCCTATGTGTTATCTGAATATGTATGATGTACAAATATATTTGTATGGATATGTATATTTTAATTTTTTTTTTTTTGAAATTAGGCAACAATTATTAATATATTCTTATTGAATAATTTCAGATTGAAGAAGATGCTTATCAGGATGATTTAGGTTTTAGCCTTGGACAAGTGGGCAAAGCAGGAACTGGGCGTATTCGAGCTCCTCAGATTGATGAAAAGACAAAAGTTCGAATATCTAAAACATTACAGGTAATACCTATTATTTGCATCGATTTTTCTTCTAAGGTTGAAAATATTTGAATCCTTTACATTATTACCCTACATTTTTCCTCATAAGTTGTCCAAAGTGAGTAATTTTTGTTCTTTTATCAAAATATGAATAATGTAAGTTATGTAATAGGTAGCAATATTTAATAATAAAGATCTTCCTGGCTGTTATAAGTTATTACAATAACAGAGTAATAATTTGTTTTATCAATACATTGATATAATTATCAATGAAGTTATGTGTGCTTAATATTCCTTAACCGAATTGAAAACAATCCTAGCACTTTATTTGAATATTTTGTTTACCATTATTGTCAATTTTCTGATAAAACATTCATAATTAAAAAGAAAGATTAATAAAATGTTATTGTATATATTTAAACTGTAGATAAGTATATAATTTTGTTTCCTTTTACCCAAATTTTTCTTGGATCCCAATTTTTATGGCCGACTGATCAAAATTAAAAAACTTTGAATTCAAGCCTTTTCAAACACATTTGATGTCAAAAATATATTAAGCCATACCCTATGAATATTTAAGACAATTTTAAAAGAGGAGTTGACTGTATATTCTAATTTATATGTTTGTCCTTCCATTAATTTTGTAATTATTTTACATCTGTGTCTGAAGATTGGACTATGCCATAGAATATTTCTTTTTAAAAAATAAATTTTATACCTTGTAAAAAATTATTCAATTATTTAAATTATATTTATATAAAAAGGAAAAAGAAAATATATTAAGCAAAAATCTTACTATACTGTAAATAATAATTCAAATGCTCAAGCTCATTCATTTCATTATGGTTGAATATATAATAATTATTTTGCAGAAAAACCTCCAAAGGCAGCAAGTGTGGGGAGGAAGCACTTCTGTTCGCCGACAAATATCCGGAACAGCATCTAGTGTTGCTTTTACTCCATTGCAGGTACATCTTATTTCATTATTCCAAAAAAAAATGTTTACTTATTTCTTTAGATGCAATGATACATGCTTCGCTTGATTCACATTAGAAGTATAAAACTTGTTGAACAATTTTAAAATTTCTTTTTTTTTTCTCATAATTTTTTTACATTTTACTACTTAATAACATGGAAAATCACGCGATAGAAGTGAAACTTCGTCGGCGACGTTGGCCGTAAATGCCGGAATAGATCTAATTATATTAAACTGCTGGGAGAACTTACTTTAATCAAATAAAATTGGAACTTCATTCATTGTATAAAAATAATATTTATATTCAATTTTCTGGCATCATCATTTTCCAAGAAAGACACAATAGGTGTGTGGTCACTGAGGTCGGATATAAAAATCCTCAATTGTAGTCAATCAAGAAAATGTGAGAAACTGCATCACTCGTGGTTCCTTATATTGTTGTTCCTTCTCTAGAATTAGTATTCATTGTCAAATTCAGTGTTCGTTTCAAGAATGCAATGAGTGGCTTTGCTTCTTCTGAAGCAAAATTGACATTTAAGTCTCCAGTTAAGATAATCGGCTTTTAATCATCATCAGATCCAATGATTGCAGCAGCCTCTGGTGTGTACAGCACTAAAACTTTATGGATGAAGATGATAACAGCTGCGACAGGACTACTTGGTGATATATAGACTTTCGACTGGACTTGCTACTAGTTTTCCATTTTTTTTTCTTTCACGAAATTCTTGGCATTCAGACTAGAATTAATTTTAATTCAACGAAAATAAAAATTAATAATATAAACTTAATGCATTACTCACAAAAGTCACTGTGTTTGCTTACAAGACGCTATCCGTAGTGATTCTGGTGCGAATGTTAATGAATATACGCAATGCCCCAGACACTCCCGTAATGGGAAGAGCCATATAATGGTAATATTTTGGGCGCTTTTATTCATTGAAAACTGCACGTTTATTATATAAAAACTATGAAAATACGCCACACGAGTTCGTTACAAGTAGCAAGGATACCCACTAGATATCTTCAATACCTAAGAGTCTTTTGTCAAAGCAGCAATATACCATACCTCTGATGCAATTCCCCCTTAGCAATCATTCAACTTTTTCAGGGATATGATGCAAGTCATGTGGTGTCCCCTTGCTCTCTTTCCCCCCCGCTCGCTATCTCCTCACCATGGCAACGATTTGGGGGATGGTGGGATCACTACTTCTGTTCGCTTTTTCCCTTTTATGCAAAGCTGGGCAAATTTCCCATTCACTCACGGGCCTAAAGAAGTTTCACTTTAACTAGTGGGGTTTTTTTTTTCATTTATTTATTTTTTTAAACTATGGAAAAATACTTAAATCTTATTGTTATCTAATTTGTACAAGAAAAAGTATCAGGTTATGAGGAAATAAGATTGTTTTTTCTTAATAACAGCTCTATTTTATTACTCTTCTAAGTCTTCATTATTGTCAATTTAATTTTTAGGAGTGGAGAATTTTATTCATTGAAAATGTATTTATCTTTATCAATATTTTTAAACTTTTTTTAGGGCCTTGAAATTGTAAATCCTCAAGCAGCAGAAAAGAAAGGAACTGAGTCTGCAAAGTATTTCTCCAATACATCAGGTTTCATAAAAGTGGAAAGAAAGACATAGAAGAAATTACTTCACTTCATTTTGTAAATACAATGTGTCTCATTAATGCATAGTTCATTGAAAACAATTAAATTTTTTTTTAATCAAAAACTATTTTATTGTTAAAATATTTACACCAATATGAATGAAAAAAATATGAACACAGTTCTTGAAAAGCAATTTGTGTAGCAATCTCAGTTTTCTGAGTTTTGTTATCTTTATATTAATAACAAATAGAAAGTAAAAATTTATTTTAAAATAAAATCCTGACATTCTGCTCTAAAACTGATAATACAATAAATCTTGTTATCAAAAATATAATTATAATTTATAATATATATATTTCATTTGCTTATACAGTAATATTTAAAGTGCATAAAATACTTTTTATCATAAAGTGTAAAAACATAATTATTTTATTGTAAATATCTTTCAAATACATTTTCTTTTCTATTAGCATTTTTAAGCCTTCATGTATTAGCATTTTGATATACTTTTTAAAATTTTTGACACTATTTTTTGTAAGATGTACTATAAAATCAGTTGATAACCCTCTAGAACTGAGCATAATATACAAGATAATATTTTATTTTGTATCATGTTCGTGTTCAGAACAAGAACTTGGGAGATTGCTACATGTATATTATTATTTTCATTATAAAATACTGTTGGGGAAAAAAAATCCTTTCTTAAAAATATTCCATCACAAGTGCATCATAGTTCAGTCACTGGAATGTTTCCTTTTTGTGATGGAATTGAAGAACTGAAAGAGGCACTGGAATACTTTTGTATTTCAATGTCCTCTGGTGACTCCTCGAGAACATCACTCAATTGCCGTTGCATTCGTATGAACTGGCCTGTAGAGAGTGAATTACGAGATGGTATAAATGTATGCTGACCATATGAAGTCTCTTGGTCCTCTTCTTCATCTGTAGTGTGTAGATGTCTCAATTTTTCAAAATGTTCTTCTTGATTAAAAGATGGTTTCCTTCGATTGTTCTTTGTGGGTATCCCTTCATAAATATCCTTTAAATAAAGTAAAATTTAATTCTATGAAACAATATTTCTTTTACACAAATTTAAACTGATTATACTTTTTTTTTTTAAGATCTTTATTTCATGAAATTTTATTATCATTTTCTTTTAAAATCATCACAGGATGTAACGTGCAAAATTTAGAAAACAAAGTATCAACTGAGATGTTTTGTGTTTATCACTTGAACATATTAAGAATTATTAGGTATGATAATGTTGTGTTTATCTTAAGCATCATTAAGTAATTCATTCTAAGTCTAATAAAAGGTGTCCTAGAATGGTCCTTAAACACAGTTAGTAGCTTTTTTTTATGTGAGGCATAAATCTTCTGTTCATTGTAGTGTTAAATGGATTTTTATATTTCATTTCTTGTACTTATATATATAAACACGTATTGTACACAGAAATTCAAGTACAAATAAGTAAACTATTGGATTACATATACAACAATTTGTTATTGTAGAATCATTATGATGATATTGAAAGTATTTTCTATTTAGGCTTTATCTGATAACATAACACAAAGACTATCTTAAACCAATAAAAGAGTCAAATACTTACAGAGCAATAGCTTTTCTTCCTCTTCTTTGACTGTCTGTGCATTATGATGAAAGCTGTTATGGCTAATATGAGCAGAACACCGAATCCCAGAGCAATGCCAAATATGAGGTTCTTGAAGGTTGGTACAGTCTGCCTTTGCAATTTCACAAGGACATCATTAAAAGAATTTGCAATGGACTCTAAACCCTGGTAGTACCAGCCTGACTCAAAATGGGGTTGGCATTCTTGCAATATCTTTGTCGCTGTTTCCTGTGTTAAGATGTTCGCCACAGGTGGACCAAAGCTGAAATCTGACTTTGGAAACAGACACAATAGTGAAATTCAAAAGGAATCTATGCATCATATAAAAAATATCTACTACAAAGCTATTCTATCCCTTTAGAAACTTTGTTTATACTTTTATTAGTAAATTTGAAAATGTATTTACTGAAAAAATAGATGATACGAAACATTTAAGAAATTGCTACGATATAGTTAATTTTGTGTGTCTCTATTTTATACTTCTGCATTTATTTATTTCTGTGATTATGTGTTTCGCAAAATTCAGTTTTAAATGAACCTATAATCCCAGTACTAATGAAAGATAATGCACCCTAAGGGTGCCCCTTTTTGTCCATCATATAACTCAAACAATGTTTCCACAGTAACTGACATATCCAAATACAATTAAAGTAGTCAAATAATAAAGGACATACAATTTTATTTGCTAGGAAATCTTTTTTTTGGTGTAAGATTATTAAATAAAAAGAAAATCTAACATTATGAAGTCAAATAATTTAAAAGTAAAAACTATTTATCTAAATGATACAGAGTAAACAGGTATTTTTCATTTAGGCAGAGATAAATAAATCGCCAGTTATTACAACTGCTGTTGCTGATATAGTAATTCTCCAGTTCGTTAGATTTAACCAAACATGATAAACAGGTAATATGACCAAACTTGTTTGTTACATTTTTGAAATTGTTTGTAATCTTGGTTTATTGCATTCTCATCAAAATAGAAACAAATTTGTTGTTGGCAAAATTTACTCCCAGCTAATGGAAAAGTTGTAATAAAACTTTATAATAATGCATTTTTTTTTACTTTGTTTAAACATCTATATAAATAAATAAAATTTAAGTGTCTGTTTGTAATTTCAAATTAGCAGCTTTTTACTAAATGCATTTAAAAGGTATATACGGTACTTATATCAAAAAATCAATTTTTAAAATTTTTGTCTGTCTGTGGGTCTGTCTGTTTGTTCCGGCTAATCTCGGAAACGGCTGGTGCGATTTTAAAAATTCTTTCACTAATGGAAAGCTACATTATCAGCGAGTAACATAGGGTACATTTTATCTCCATATTCCTACGGGAACGCAAACTATGCTGGTAAAACCATGGGACACACACACTTTGCTTACTCCCCACCAAGTTAGCGCAAAATTATGCATTTGGCCAATAATGGAAATTTCTCGCATTTATAACACAGTGAATTGAAACACAGTGTAATTTAGCATCTTTACAAAAAGAAATTTTTTAAATGGTTTTTTATTAAACGTATAACGTTTATTATGTTACGTTTGTTAAATGTCAAACTCAAATTTAAAAAATATCGCCAAGTTGGCTAAGAAGTTCTCTATTCCGACAATCCCAGATATTTTAATGCATATTTTCTACCACATTTTAAAGAGGGAAACGAAATAAAGTTTTAGCGAATTGCGCCCGTGATATTGAAAATTTTATGGTAATATTAATTGACAGTTTCATAAAAAGTTTTGATTTTTAAAATGTTTATCACTTTGAATTTTTTTAAAATCGAATTATACAATATTCATATTTTGCACAAAATTTTTCACTTTTACTGAACCTAGATATTTTATGTGGAAGAATTACTTTGAAGATATACTAGATAATACTATGGAGGAAGCTATACAATGTCACTCGCCAAATAAAATTAGTTAGCTTTACGCAATACTTATTTCATCTTCGGTCTTTCTAATCCTCAAAAATTTTGGAAAAAGTACAAAGACTACATGGCGGAAGATATTATGCGTAAATACAACCAAATATGCCTTTCAATCAACACATCTACAACGAAACGCAATAAAGGGTTTTCAAAATGGTTGGGAAGACGCTACATGATTTTGGAATGATTATTCCTAGATGTGTCGACGGAAATGGCTTCGATAATGAAATTGCTTGAGAATTAAACTACGATTTTATAGCATTGCAACATCAAGTAACAGAATTTATCCCTCAATTAACTCCAGAACAAAGTCACGTTTTCCAACAAGTGTTACGCAAAATAGAATCCGGCAGTGGTGCACTCTTTTTTTCTCGATGCCCCTAGTTGAACAGGAAAAACGTTTTTGCTTAACTTACTATTAATGACCATCAGAAAAACCCAGAAGATAGCAGTTGCTATGACTTCTTCGGGTATAGCCACGACTTTACTGACCAACATTCGTACTGCACATTCCCTTTTAAAATTATCGCTTAATCTTGCATTTGAAGATTCACTCATCTGAAATTTCAGAAAAAAAATAGCTCTCAAGCAGGATGCTTCCATAATGCAAACTTTTAGTGCGGGATGAAAGTACAATGTCTCACAAGAAAGCTATAGAAGCGCTAAATCGGACTCTTCAGGATTTACGAGATAGTACAGATATTATAGGAGGAATGGTAGCTGTGTGTGGTGAATTCAAGCTTATGGGGAAAAGTTAAACAATTCATTCTGAAAGCGAATATGAGAGTGTATCTTCATAATGACGTAGATTCTGAACATTATGCAGAGACGTAATTGAAAATTGGTTATGAATGTTTGGATGCAAATGCTGGAGGTTATATTTTACTTCCAGAGAATTTTGTAATGTTGAAGAAAATGATGTAAATCTTATTGCTCAAATTTACCCGGGCTTGCAACAAAATTTAAATTGGGATCAGTGGTTGCGCGCAAGATCAATATCGGCGCCTAACAATGACATTGTCCATAAAATCAACATTGAAAATGTAAACGACGTGCGGGGGAGGGGGACATGAAAAAATACTTATCAATGAATGCAATCATGGATAAAGAACAAAGCACTTCATATCCCACGGAGTTCTTAAATTCACATGAACTTTCGGGTGTACCCTAACATAAACTTCAATTAAAACAACTAATGTACCAGTTATGCAAAATCTCGGTGCTCCTCGATTTTGTAAAGGAACGAGGCTTTGGATCACAAAACTGATGTGGAATATACTTGGTGCCAGTATTTTAACATATGTCATGAAAAGGGATAGTGTTATCATACCTCGAATTCCAAGTATCCCCACTGACCTACCGTTTCAATTCAAACAAGTTCAATTTCCAGTTTTACTGTTGCTATTAACAAAGCTAACATTTCAGATAGCAGGGGTGCATTTGGAAAAGCAATGTTTTTCCCATGGCCAACTATATGTAGCCTGATCGGTGTGTCCAATGCCCAAATCCTCACTTATTTGCAATTGACGGAAGAACATATAATATGGTATACAGTAGCATCTTAGAATAATATTCTGTTTTGAGTTCTTTTAAAGAGGAATTATATATTAGACGTAGATACTTTCGATTTTTGAAAGTATTAATAGTTTAAATTATTGAATATTTGTTGTTAATTATTATAATAAATTACATTTTCAGTTTTTTTAAAACTAAGATCAATTTTGGAATTTTTAAATTTTATTGGTTCCAGTCAAGCAATAAAAAAATTACCATATTATATTATTTACTTTCTAATGATAATGATTACGACTTTGACAGTTATTTAAAGACATCGACGCGAGCGGAGCCGCTGGTAAAAGCTAGCACTACATAAAAGTGATAAGCATGAAACTGTTTGATATTACTTTTATATCACTCTCACAAATTGAAATTTTCAACATTCCATTTGATTTGTATTTCAACATAATGGATTTATTTAAATGCAATTATTTCAGTTCTTTTATGAATCAATAACATTGTTCCTTAAAAATTTATCTGTCATCCCTATTTCGACATTTCAAGAGCTCAGATGATTCATTGCGCAGAATTTCTCCCAACTCATGATCATGTTTCATATATATTATGCTGTTTCATGTCATTAACAGTATTTAGATGCAACTTTTTGATTCAATATCTTAATTTTTCATTTATATATTATCTAGGACATCCAGCAAGAAATCAGGTCACATTATGTTTAATATGGGGTTGAAATTCTCCATTCACACACATTACTCCAAATACATTTCTAATTGATTCTCTCTTTTTCTGCAAATGATTGTAAGGCTCCAGTCAGTTCAAATTCTTGAACTAATCACCTTAAATCTAACCACCTACAATATTATCTGAAATGCAAAAGGAAAAAAAATCCGAATTTTTAAAAAAATATATAAAGGGTTTTTATTTTATTTTCTAAAGTGTGATAAATTGTTTGTGAATATCCAGATTTGTAAAAAATATATTTCAAAATTGGGGAAAATAAATAAATGGTACCTTGGTAAAATCCTAGTTTAGTGCACACTCTTCACAATGGGGGAGGAATTGCACCAACAGTTCCTTTTTCTGAATGTTCAATTTTGACAATAGTTTCCCAAATTGGTGATAAATAAAGGTATAGACAGAAGTGGGTTCCAATCAAGAACCTACCTTTATTTTCGCTTTTTAAATGCACTTTTTAATTTCAAGTAGATACAATAAATTTAAATACGAGGTAGTAATTAAAATTTTCATGTGATTTATATTGCATTCAGGAATTCACTATGCTTGATAAACAGATAAAATCTTTAAAAGAGTACAATAGTGTAGATATTTTGCCAACACAAATTGAGTTCCTGTTAATTTTTTAAAATTTTGAATTAAAATAATGTTTATCAAATGTTGATTTTCATTTTGCTTGAAGGGGGGAGGGGATGCTGAGTATGCATTAGGCATCAAATATATATTAACATTATTTTTTCATCAGATTGAAGCATGATTCATTTCCTAAATATATATTAAGGCACTAATGTAGCAATTGTTTTGAATGAAGGAATGTTATGTTAATGCTATGAAATTTCTACAATTTTTTTTTCTCAAGCGCTTAAACTAGTGTATCAGTTTGCATGCAATAAAGTGAAATCAAACGAACAAAAAAATAATGAAGGTTTCTCTGAAATTTATGAAAATATATATATTTTTATGTTTATTTTAACTCTTCATTGGTGAGTTTTAAAGTCTTTGCAAAATAACCTTAAGTGAAATTTATTTCCAGAGAGCACGACCATTGTTCTTTGACCTTTAGAAAAACTATTGAATTCAAATCGATATAGTTACGTAGAAGAAAAAAATTCCATAGGATTGAGATTTATGTTCACGAATTTAAAAAGGACGGGAACCTTAAGTTTAGTTAGTTCATTGAAACATTTGTTGCAAAAACCAGCTCTTTTGCTGAAACAGTTTAAATTTGGAAAGGTAAAAAATGTAATTTCAGTTTTCTATTTTTTCAAAACTGTTTAAATTTTTATTAAATCCCTTTCATTTATATCTGTATGAAAGTGTATCTTTGTTTTAATGTAAGTTGCTTCGCTACAGTGAAGTTACAAATCATGAAAATTAATAACTAGAATAGCTTTGTATGTATTTCGGAAATTCAAAAGATAAAAATTACTCACTATATTTTGTTGTGTTAGTAATAGAAGCACAATATCGCCATCACATGACGACAAACCCCATCTTCTGCGAATCATTTCTGATATGGCTTTACCATTGGGATATTTCATCATGACTCTGAAAATGAAAACATAGTAAATTCTCTATTTTTGTGGATTCGCCTTTACGCTATTTGGACTACCAGATAGTGTCACACAAAAAAAATTTATACGAATACTAATTCGCATATACTCAGGATCGGCCAATGAAAATTTTACATAAATTAATAATGTGAACAGTAGAAGTGTAAAAGCAATTGAATTAGTTGATACAGTAACTTACTTCAATAGTTTGGTTGTCTCTCTTTCGAGAAGCTTACTTAAAATAATTCTTACTCTGTTTTGAGGTAAAAACATACACACGCTGTCCAGTGAATTAGAAACCTTTGAGATTTACATTTGAATGCGGGCTAAGGATGTAATATGCAATTTTTTTTTTATGGCATGGGTTACTCGTGGTTAGAATTCTCGTTTAAGGAAAGTGTCAGAGTGCTTTTCACAAAGAAGGAAGTAGAATGAAATAAATGCGACAGATCTTTTGCCATTTGAAAAATGGCTTACTGTTGGGACTCGTGTAGCAGGAGCCTCAATTTTGAAGACAGCAAACGTCACTAGTTTTTCAAAAGAAGCCATATTAAAGATTTTCAAAAGTTGGAATCGGAATCTATAGTCCTTCTTTAGAAGACGTAATTTTGGTTCAAGCACAGTTCTGCTAGAGCGTGATCGGTGCCGACGAATTGCACGGCAGAACAGGGACTCCACTGCGCTTCAACTGCCAAATCGTCAGCCAAGTTTCTCTCTCTCTCTCTTCCAAACAGATTTCTGCTCGAACCATGCGCAGAGGATACGAATGCATAGTCGGGTGGGTGTCTGTGAGAAAACCACTTATTTCTGCCCGAAATGCAAAAATTCGTTTGCAGTGGTGTCGGGAAAGAAGACACTGGAAATGAGTAATGTGGTCGGATGAATCACGCTACATCTTATTTTGCACTGATTGAAGACGTCAAATTTTGTGAGAACCCCACAAAGCCATGAAACCATTTTGCCTTACTCGCACTGAGCAAGGGTCTGGTATAAGTATCTTGATATAGCACATGTTCTGCTGGCATGGAGGTGGGGCCCTGGTCTTCATCGAGGTTAAACAAGCAATATTGGCATAGAAATTATATAGAAATATTGGCAGATCAAGTGCACTCTGCAATTTTGCGTTTTTATCCTGGTGGCGATGGATACTTCATGGACAACTATGCCTCGAGCCAGAAGTGTTCAAAATTGGTTCACTGAACATTTCTCTGACTTCCATGCCTTTCCTGACCACTGCATAGCTTGGATCTTAACCCCCATAGAAAATGTGTTGGATATGGTGAAAAGAAGCATAAGAAAACACTCATCTTCCATCTAATTTACAAAATCTGAAAAGCTACATAGACAACGTAGCTGGACATAAATGCACCCCAGAAGCATGTAGACTTGATGCTGTAGCGAAATGGAGCAGTTATCTTTGCAAAAGGTGGTCTAATAAAATATTGATCTTGGGTTTATAATCCATTGGTCAGTGTATATACTTGAGAATATGAAATGGAACCTTATTTTAAGTAGCTTTTCATGGTCCTATTTATTATTACGTATACAAATTCTCATATTTGTTTCTTGTAGAACTATCCATATCTTACACTCAATCTGAATAAATTGAAAAGTGTAATAATGCTAGGAACACATATCACAAAAAAAAAATATTGTTGCTATAAAAAAGCAATTTTTGAATTTTCCTTTTTATTTAGGAATTTACATTTTTACCAACAAAAAAAAAGCTTGAATTTACGTTTTATTTACTACATGTCTAATTATTTTAAGTTTATATTAAACTTTTTCTTTGCCTAATGTTACATAACAAGACTTGAACAAATTTTTAGGTAGAAAAATATCTTAATTCCTTAATTTTTTACATACATAAAGCTTTTGATCCTATTAATTTTAGGGATTTGCATTTTTATACCGAAAAAAAAAAGCTTCAATTTACGTTTGGTTTACTACATGTCTAATTTTTTAAAGTTTTTATAACACTTTTTCTTGCCTAATGTTACATAACAAGATTTGTACAAATTTTTAGATAGAAAAATATCTTAATGTGAATTTTTATGCTTATATAATCGTACTGTGTTTCCTAAATTTAAGAAATATAAATTAAATAGATTTTCACTTTAACTATTCACATACTCTAATATGAAAACATATGTACTTATATAACTAACCGATTGGGAAAAGAACAGCTTGAATCGAATTTTGATAATTGTTGGGTTGAAGCGAGCGAACTATTTTTTCTGGCGTAAGGATATCTGTGTGATGCGCCCACGCGTTCTTTTTCCCGCTTAATCCAACGCACTTCTTCTACGGGGACCACACGATCTACACGCTGTGTGCTATGAACTTTATTTATGCTGTGTGCGGTATTTCTTAATCGTTTTATTTAATTGTCCATAATAAAGTGTGCTGTCCAGAAGAGGCATGAAGAATTATTTTTACAAAAAGAACAACAAATTGGTAGCAGAGCGTGGTTGATGAACTGTGAATAGTCTTAGTGAACTGTGTGAACTTTTTGCCAAAAATGGATAAGATAACTGTCCCCAATTTAAATGGGACGAACTATTTTATATGGGCACTTAAGATAAAGGCTGCTTTGAGCCTGAAAAGATTGGATACTATGGTTACCAACGAAAAACCCGAAGACCTTAGCCGTAAGGAGGATTCCGATTGGGAACAAAGAAATGCTGACGCCGTCTCGTATATAAAGCTATCCCTTGCCGACGAACAGGCGCTACAGTTTGCGGAAGAGGACAACGCCCAAGTGCTGTGGGAAAAAATTAGAGGGACTTTCATCGGAGTTACGGAGGACCGCAAAATCGACGCGGGCAATGAACTCAAAAACCTGATCATGAACAAAGGAGAAAACGCGGTGGATTACATTGCAAGAGCGAGGGGCATCTCGACTAAGTGTCACTCCCTCGGCTTAGAAGTCTCACAGAGGGAATTGGTGTATTACACAGTTCGAGGACTGACAGAAAAATTCACACGCCTTAGGGAAATTTTGAAGACCCAACGAGAGAAATCTTTAGATGAAATCCTCCAAATTCTAAGGGAAGAAGAAGCATCCGTCATCTTACCATCTAAAAATCGCATGGAAGGAATAAATGCTGGAGCATTTTATTCTAGAAAGAAAAATGAAAGACAAACGAGGCTTTGCTATATATGCCGAAGGCAAAATCACATTGCAAAGGATTGTTTTTACAAAAATAAAAACATGCCAAACAGAACGACCCAAAGAAATAATCCATCAAGAAATCCAGGTACTTCTTCAAATTCAGTTTACACAGCTTCAAACCGCGAAGAAAACGTCTGTGATAACACTTGGATCCTGGACAGTGGAGCATCCTGTCATATGGCCAAAGACCCTGCATGGTTTCAGCAAATAAGTCCAGAAAATATGGATATTTATTTGGCAGATAAAGATTCCAAAATTGTAAGTCAAGGAACAGGTAACGTTTCGGCTAAAACTGTGAGTACAAAGCAGTGTAATTCTATTAATTTGACAATTACTAATGTCAGTTATGTTCCTCAATTAAGATGTAATTTACTGTCTGTAACATGTTTAATGGATAAAGGTTGTAAGATTAAATCAGATAATAATTGTGTATTGATATATGATAAAAATAATAAGTTAATAACAAAAGCATTTAAAAATAATGGTAGATTAGAAATAAAATTAGAACCTGTGTATAATTCTGAGTGTTATTTTTCTGACCAATCTACTAATAATTATGAAATTTGGCATAACAGGTTATGTCATTTAAATTGTAAATATATGCTTAAAATGAAAGATTATATTGATATTGATAATGTAAAGAATTTCAGATGTGAAACTTGTGATATAAGTAAGGTAACCAGAAAAACTCATTGTAGTATTGAAATAAATCAGAGTTCACAAATTCTTGAGTTGCTCCATGCCGACCTGTGTGGTCCAATTAATATCGAATCATATGGTGGTGCAAAATATTTTATGGTAATTGTAGATGATTTTTCTGGCATGTACTTTACTTATTTCTTAAAAAATAAAAATGAAGTGTTTGATATATTTTCTCAATTTAAAGCTAAATATGAAAATTTAACTGATAAAAGGATTAAAAAGATGAGAACTGATAATGGGTTAGAATTTGTAAATGAGCAACTAGATACTTTCCTTGCTAATTCAGGAATATTTCATGAAAAAACTATTCCATACAACAGTGAAAGTAATGGTAAAGCAGAAAGAGCGAACCGTGTTCTTTTAGAAAGAGCTAGATCTTTACTATATGAAAGTAAGCTTCCTTTAAAATTTTGGGCCGAAGCTATTAATTGTAGTACTCAGGTATCTAATGTAACACCACGAAAAGGGAAAGAAAAAATTCCATTAGAAATTTGGACAGGTAATAAACCGAAATTAAATTATCTGAAAAAAATTTGGCAGTGTGGCCTATTTTCACGTTCCGAAAGTTTTGAGAAATAAATTTGAAGTTCCAGGAAGACGGGGAATTATGCTAGGATATGCTAGAGAAAGGAGGGGATATCGAATTTATGATATTAAAAATCAAAAAGTAATTGAAGAGAGATCAGTTAAATTCAATGAATCTTTAAAGGGTAGTAGTTATTTAGGAGAAATTGAAAATGAAACATGGGATATTGACTCGTTTTTTGAAATCTCTCCCGAAATAAACGAAATTAATCAAAATTCAGAAAATAGAGTATTGTCTAATTTTGAAATAAATAATGAGCCTGTGGCAATTGAGAAGGACAACTCAATTCCCCTTCAGACTACATCATCGCATCAGACAGGCAGAATCCAACTCCCAGTACTTGAGTTGAATGATATACAAAATCAAATCCCTGTTAGAAGATCGGAAAGACTAAAATCTAAGCAGATGTCAGTTCATTTAACGGATAATGTACCGAACTCTTATTTTGAGGCGAAAAATAGTGCTAATTGGGAAAATTGGAAATTAGCAATGGAGAATGAATTAGATTCGTTAGATAAACATAAAGTATGGGAAGTAGTACAAAAACCTGCAAAATCAAAATTGATAAAAACTAAGTGGGTGTATAGTTTAAAACAAGATGATGCTGGGAAAATTTTTAAATACAAAGCCAGGCTTGTAGCAGCTGGTTTTAATCAAATTAAAAATATAGATTATTCAGAGTCGTATTCACCAGTTGTAAATATTGAATCTTTTCGATTGTTAATTGCACTTGCAGCTAAATTAAAATTAAATGTTAATTTCTTTGATGTAAAAACTGCTTACTTATATAGTGATTTAGAAGAGACTGTGTATGTGTTACCTCCACCTGGTTATGAGAAATTAATTGGAGATGACAAAGTTTGTAAATTGAAAAAGAGTATTTATGGTTTGCCACAGTCAGGTAGAAACTGGTATATGAAATTAAGGTGTGAATTAGAAAAATTTGGTTTAAAACAATTAGCTTCTGATAATTGTGTATTTATTAAAACTGATAATCAAATTGTTCTTATATTATGTATGTATGTAGATGATTTAGCTATTTTTTGTAACAATGATAAAATGTATGAAGATATTGTAAATAAGATTAAAAATGTATTTGAAGTGGTTGAAAACAAAACTGATAAGTTTTTAGGTATGGAAATTGAAAAACATGAAAAAGGTATTTATTTATCTCAGTGTGAATATATTAATTCATTATTGATTAAATATAATTTAGAACATTGTAAAAGTGTTAAGACTCCAATTGTGAAAGGGGAAGATAAAAGTTTTTCTTCTACAAATGAATTTATTGACATTACTATGTATCAGGAATTAATAGGTGAACTTTTGTATTTAGCTAATAGAACTCGCCCTGATATTTCATTTGTAACATCTTATTTATCACAATTTAATCATAAACCAGAGAAAAGACATTATAATTTGGCTAAAAGAGTATTAAGATATTTGATGGGTACAAAAAAGAAAAAATTGTTTTATGAAAAAGAATTTGGTATTTTAAATGCTAGTTCAGATGCAAGTTGGGGAAATGCAGAAAATGGAAAATCATTTTCTGGTGGTGTAATCTTACTTGGTAATTCATTAATTTTATGGAAATGTCGTAAACAGAAAAGTGTTAGTCTATCAACATGTGAAGCAGAGTTATTTTCTATTTCTGAAATTTGTAAAGATATAATTTGGACTGTAAATTTGTTAACTGAATTAAAATGTAAACAATTTATAAGTAATGCTGTAACTTTAAATTCAGATAGTCAAGCAGCAATTCAGTGGATTAAGGGTAACCGTTCTTCAAATAAATCAAGGCATATGAATTTACGTTTTCATTTTGTGAAAGATTTAATTGAAGATACTGCAATAAAATTGGAATACATTCAAACTGATGTTTTAATTGCAGATTTTCTTACTAAAGCACGAATGTACAAAAGTTACAATATTCAATGGAAAAAATTTCATTACTCTCATGATTTTTATGTTACTGTATTTGTTATGTATATGTGTTTATGATATTGTTCTTGTGTTTGAAAAAAAAAAAATGTATCACTCGCAGGAGGGTGTGTTGGGTTGAAGCGAGCGAACTATTTTTTCTGGCGTAAGGATATCTGTGTGATGCGCCCACGCGTTCTTTTTTCCGCTTAATCCAACGCACTTCTTCTACGGGGACCACACGATCTTACACGCTGTGTGCTATGAACTTTATTTATGCTGTGTGCGGTATTTCTTAATCGTTTTATTTAATTGTCCATAATAAAGTGTGCTGTCCAGAAGAGGCATGAAGAATTATTTTTACAAAAAGAACAAAAATAAT
>BMAO01036590.1:0-30482 GCA_019973975.1 Trichonephila clavata | reverse complement strand
AAACACCCGCCAAAGTCACGAGAAAGAAATATATACAAATTGTAGATAATCATAGTACTAAAGAAGGATAAATTTGCTCATATGGACGGCTGTTGCTGGAGCATGACTTTTTTTCTCCAAGGAAACTGGTTGAGTCTTTAATTTTAGCATACAATAGTAGCTGTTTGGTACACATAGTAATAAGTTGTTATGAAACTTTGCTCTTAAACATGTTAAGTAATGTCCGTGTTAAACTGAAAGTATCTAGCATTTCAGTTCGTAAACATTTTAGTTTTGAAAAAAGAAATAAGTTACACTTGAAAAATCTGATTTGAACGAAATAATCAAGACAGACACATCTTTATATATTTAATTCATTAGTTTTACTTAGTTGCAAGCATCTTTATTCCATTAGTGATCTCCTCTTTAATTATTCTATTTAAATTTAATGAAATCACCAAAAATCATACTTATAAATTATATAGGAATATATCTGTCTTAAATTTATATTTTTTTTCATAACGTTAGTTTGCCATACATAAATTAAGCAAAGGGAACAGGAAAACAGAACATCTCATACATAATAGATATTGTGTGAAATATACATAGAAAAATATTCTGAACTCAAAAAATAATTCTGGAGAAATTACATTGTTAAACTTAAGGAATAATCGCTCAATAACAATGGGGAAAAATTCTGCTATCTTAATAGTTTTTTAAGTTGCCTAATCATAAAAGAGAGACATTCTTTTCTTCTTAATGTAAGTTTTTTAACCTTTAAATATTGAACAAGAATCTTAAATATTAAAAGTAACTTCTGAGAGTTCTTGATTTATTCCCAAGCGCATTCTAAATCTGTGTGCTTATTTCTTCATTTAGATATTTCTTTAGAGGAAAAAAATAATTTTTTCTATAATGAAGGTAATCTATTACGAATTGATAAAAAATTGAATGATGAATACATTTATATGAATTTTCTTATTATTTCTGTCTGTGTCCTTCTTTCTTCTTTCTAAACAAAATTAAAGCAACACAACCTTTCGAACATTTGACAAGATTATATTTCACCATGATTTAAAGTACTTTTATGCATGTTTTAAATATCTGAATAATTTTAAAGTTTTTAACACACAGACAGTCACACACACACATATATATACGCACGTATGTGTATCTATTGGAAAAAAGAAATATTCAACTTTTTGATAAGTGTTTAAGACAAAGACAAGTTTCCTACTTTCTTCAATTCTTACTGGACATAAATAAGAATATTGGTGAAGCGTTTTAAAGAGATAAATTTATATATATATATATTGCGATAAAAGCTGCTACAGCCTTTTGAAAACCATGTTTTCGCAGTGTAAATAGGTTCTACTATATATACAGGAAGAAATAATGTCAGATAGTAGATAGCTCATTTGATTGTAATGCAAATTAAAAAAGTGTGGATTTTAATTTTAAGTTTACTGAAATGCATATGTTCATTTAAACCAGCTACATTTGAATCAAAATCACTGATTAACACAGATTACTTATAATAAGGCAAAGTCTCTTAACTTTTGACGATGCATTGAGGTGCAAAGTTTCATTAGATCGTATCAAATGAAACGTAACAATTAGATAGTATTCATTGTAAAAGATGTTTTGAACTAATCTAAGGCTAAGCTTAAAATAATACATAGGATGAATCTCTTAAGCTTCTTGTTAGGCCTAATTATTTAAATAAATTAGTCATTATTACTTAAGGTAATGATTATTCTGATTAACTATAAGTAAAGTAGAAAATAACAAGAAGGAAATCAAATCCAATTGTTATTTTAAACTGAATGCTCTATTTTTATAGTGAACATTTTAGATTTTATCTTGGTGATACATGTGATACATCTGACTGGATTTGTAATTAAATTGTTTATAATTTATTTCAGATTTTTAAATTAGATTTAACAAAATTTGCATGATGAATATACTCGTATTGTTCTTACTATAGTTACGAATTAAATAATATTGGGTCTGCAAATGGCCTTGTTGTAAGAAGGCCGTTGCATGGCACAGACTGATAAAGTTTCTTGTTGTTATGTTGGCATTTGATGCCTGGTTGTTTTTAAAATACTAGAAATTTATACGTTTATACTTCAAAATAGGATAAATTGCAGATACTTTACTTGATAACATAAATGCTTTGATTAAAGAGAAAACAAATTGATTTACATCAATAATTGCTTCAAGTAGCTTTGTAAAACTAAAGAACCGGTTGTCACTTGAAACAGAAGATTTAATATAATTGTTTCAATGTTTCTTACAAATTTATTTACTTAGTTATGATACACAAAAACGGAATAAATATCGCAAATTTTAGTTTTTCTGATTTGATAATGAAAAGAGAATCCAGTACAAAGAAAGTTACAGGGTTTTTCTAGAAAATTCGGTGAGAAACCTGAAGTATGTAGAGAGAACTGAAATAAGCAGATTAAAATAGGTATGGGGAATAGGAAATGTCACGTGGGATTACTATCAAGTAAATAAGTGTTCGCTAGAGATAAGTGGAAATACGGCAGGTTAAGCCAAAGAAAATAAACATTTTAATAGTCAGACTTTTCTACATCGGATATTCGGAAAATCACAAAAAGCCACAGAAGTTTCAAGGCATTGGTACATGGATCAGCCTGATTTAGGAAATTTACCAAGAAGTTTAGGTACAATTTTAGATTCAACTGATAATATTCCTACCAAATTACATATTACATATTAGATTAAATTACAACTTAGTTGGATTAACTATAAAAGGGTGTTTTTTTTAGTTTTTTAAACTATAACAAATTTTTAACTTGTATGAAATTATTTTTTAAAGTTTGATAACTAATTGTAATTAAATAAGCCATTCAAATTTTAAATTTGTTCCTTTAGCACTCTTAATACTGACATAAATTTCGAACAGTTCTGATGATAATTTCTATATTATGGCACGTATTTAGTGACAAATACATGCACTTTACAATTTATATATTCGATATCCCAGCAGAACTTGAAGTATCTTTATAAATTTGTTTAAGAAATTAATCCTTCAAAGAGATGGAAAGGAAAGGATTTTGCTTATAGTTTATTAAAATTTTTGATAATAGTAATTGAGAAGACATTTATATTTAAGCAATTACCAGCTAGTATTTAATACATGGAATGTTATTTAATTTTTTTAATATAATTTTATTAGTTTCGATTCATAAAAAGTATGTAGTAAATATGGATTGATTATCGAGAGAGGATAAATAAATTTGCTTAGATATTGTATAAAAAAACATATTAATTCAGCTTTCTTAAATTCTTGTAGAGGAAAAATTAAAAATGCGTAAACAATTTCAAAAAATCAGATAAAATTTTCGTATTTCAAGAAACATTTTTTTTTACCACTTGAAAAGGAACTTGGAAAGGAACAAATAGGAACAAATAGAACAGGAGGAAAAAGGAACAAATAGAACATTGATGACTAATGGCATCATTTTTAACACGCTAAGGATACTGTGATGACAGTACATAAAATAATGGAAAAGAAATCTTATGAATAGGACGATTTTTTTTTAATATTGATAAAAATGACTATGATTCAAAATATTTTCTCAATCGTCCTATAAATTTCTCTCCTTCTCTCTTTTCAACATTCATATCTGAAGTGGATTACACATAGCTTTAATTGAAAACTTTTTTTTATTGATATTTGAACATTAGCTTATAACTCATTTAGAGAATTACATTAATTTCTTTTTCTTCTTTCTACGAGTATTTTTAGGTCGAAAATAAATAACGCTGATTAGATATTGCATTAAAAAACTTGAGATTGTAAGAAATGCGTTATATCAACTTTATACAAATGAATGTATCTGGTGAGAGTTTGTAAAACTCTTTGTTCACAACTTGCAGCAGAAAAGGAATGTTTGAATGATAAGGAAAATGTTAAAGTAAATATTTGTGAACTTGTTTTGCCAGTAGTTGTATTTTCGGTAAAATCAAAATTTTTACATCCGTATAGGATAAAGAAATATCTTAAAAAACGCACTCAAGAGAAATGTTCGGAAACTGTAAATTTGCTGTTGGAAAAACAATGTTTTTGTATCTGTAACCTCCAATTATTCAATATATAATCTCGTCCCGAAAAAGATAAAAAATAAATGGTCGTGCACAATAAAATAAAAAAATGAAAATTGCCATTTCTACCGCAGCCATATTTTTAAAAAAATGTATATTGATGGAGCGAAAGAAGAGTCAATTCTCTAAACAGAATTCTTAGATCATATTGAATTTTATTTGAAAAAATTACATATTTGCATTGGGTACAGAAGCAGAAGTATCACATCTCAATTTCTGCATATTAACTATGCGTTTGCTTATCAAAAAACCAAAAATTTATTCTGTTTCCGTGTTGTACTTCAGATGAACACTAAAAAAGTGTGCTTCGAGTGCACGAAAAAAAAATTACTTGAAAAATGCTTACTGATTATCATGGACAATACGAAAAACCTAAGAGGATAAAAGCCCCCAAAAGTAATATTTTTTGTTGAGTATTTATCATTTCTTGTATACGTTTAAGCCTTTCATTCGTACGATATACAGGGTGTTTCCGAAATCCACCGACAAAGTCAGAGGATGATAGTAAGCAGCACTGAAAAACAAATAACCTCAGAGCATGGCGTCGCAACCCACTTTTGGTCGAAGCAATTCGCAAAAGCAGGTATGAAGGGTAGGATTTCGAGTTGAGTGGAAAAAGGCAATAAGATGTAATACATTTATTAGACGTAAAACATATTTACAATATGTTGAATGCGTCATAACTCGTGTTTACCAAAGGAATTGTTCGAGTTATAGCCGCGTAGGTCATGATAAAACAGACATCGAAGGACGAAGGATTTTCGGATTCGTTCAAACACATCCGATGTGCTGACGATGTCAACTGAAGTGAAGAAGATCCTTCTCGTGGGATCCTCTGTTGCAGCCACCGGTATTTAATGTATATGAGATTTCAAGTGGCCCCAGAAGAAGAAATTCAAGAGATTGAGGTCCGTGAAACATGGATGCCAAACAATAAGTCAGCCGCATCTAATCCACCTCCCGGGATATGAAGCACGGGAATGGGGCCGGTCCTCCCTGCAGCAACTCCGGGAAAAGTGAGAGATCTGCATACGTGTTCTCGTCTGGCTCATCATCCTTCCAACGACCGGCTTTATTTCGATTTTAACCGATTAAACTGGATTTGTGTCCGATGGTTCCCCGTGTTGTCTTTTTCAACCCATCTGAAGTTGTCGTTCGAATTCAGCAACATCCTGTGTGTTTGTGAATTTTGAATTGAAAATTGTATGTTAATCTTTTCATCTTACTGTTGCATTTGAATGTAAGACGAAAAAGAAGTTGTAAAATTGTTTCTATTTATCAGTTTTTTAACATAGTATAAATTTGGTAAGAAAGCTTAAGAGTTTCTTGTGAACCATAGTCATTTCCATATAATATTTAAAGTTTCACTTAATTATTTTCCAAATTGTGTACATAAATTGAGTTTCGAATATAAATACCATTAATTATATTTTTAAGTGTTAAACATCAACATCACTTCTATGAAACGTGTAATAAATCATATATTCTTTTACGAATTTATTCTTCCGTATTTCTTACGTCTGACTTTTACTTTAATTTTAATCAATTAACAAAGTTTTTATTATCTTTCTATCATAGTACGGCATAAAAAGGTTACAGGAGAACTAAACATAGAAGAATGAGTTAAGATTTACGTAAAATATTATGCTTGAAAAATTCTAATTTGTATACCAGAAATCTGTGTTAAAATAATAAAAATCAATCGATTTGAAAATTATAAATTTAAGCTTTATTTTTCTGAAATAAATGGAATATATTAAAAGTTACTTTTGTATAAAAATATTAGTTAAATGAATTTTACAAATTAGAAAAAATATATTGTTAAAATACATTCACTTTTTAAAGAAATATCTATGATGCCAGAAGTTTATAATTGTTTATAAAAGATATGAAAAACCAAATGTCAAACTATAATATAGTAAAATTATAGTTGCGAATACTTTCTTTATGGGGTCCAGCACATACATAGAAGCCCATGTTAAATTGCGTAAGTTTATGTACCTTTTTCTCAGAAGCTACATGCTTCTAATAGATAAAATTTTTATAGTAGGTTATGTGTACAATTAATTAAACTTTAACAAAAAGTTTTTATCTTTTTGTTAAAAATTAAAGTAATTATACATTTTTTAAAAAAAATATCCAATTTTTTCCTTAAAATTTATTTTTAAAAAGCCTTATCTAAAAATGTTTGTAGATATATTTAATTCATTCCATTAAAATGTTTAATCATTTTAAACTATGGAAATTTGAGGATTATTTAATAAGTAGTTTTTGAGAAAAAGGCACATTTTGTGAAAAATATTACATTTTGAAAAAACAGGCTTTTAAGTAAAAATTTGTAATTTTTCAGCATTTACTTTTTTAGTGCTTTCCAGAAGCATATAAAGCATTTTCTTTAAACTCTGCTTCTATAAAAGTCTCTCTTCTAACTTTCTTTTTTTTTTCATTATTTTTAACAATCTAGTCTTTTTTTTTGGGTGGGGGTGGGGGGATCACAAGATGTTTTCGTTGGGCTACACGAATCTTATGTGTATCTTATTTTTGAAGCATTACGCACAGTTATAACTTGGCTCATTATTATAATGTTTTAAGATCATTAATCTTGCTAAATGACTCATATTGAACGATGGGATAGCCATATTTGCCCCTAATTTTAAATTCCACAAATATAGATTTCCGAATCACTGATTATATGGTGTTATTAACTGACTCATTTGGGGGCTCTGTGAGTCTTTCCATATAAACTTTTTTTAATAACTTAGGATCACCTGGATCACTAAGAACTGGCTTCATTTAATTGATTATGGTATATAGCACGTGTGTATGTGTTTATGGTCGTAGTGACTTTCGTAACATTCAGCATCTGCTTATTGAAACTTGCACCAGAAATTTATACCCTCAGGACACAGTCCATGTTGAGGGCTCTGATTGAAGGCAGAAGGTGAAAGTAAATAACCCAAAGAGCAATTTTCTTGTTGTGTAGATAAAATATCGGCGAATCGACTACGACCACTTAGTCTTTTTCCATTACTTAAGGGGTATCGGAACGCTCTATACTGATAATGTTAAAAAGGGCTTTTTCAATGTACCTTTTCTAAAAACCTGTTGGAAATACAATCCCCAATTTTTTTTGCAAGTTAAGCATACATCTAATATTATACTGAAATGAGCTTTTTTTGAAATTTCCATTAGTTTTTCTTTAAAATTTTTTTATTTGATGTATAGTGAAAAAACAGTGTTTTTCGACAGAAAAAAAATTATAAAAAAAACTGTATACAAAATTTTGCTAAAAGCTCATTTCAGTATATACTAGAATATATAAAGAATGTGTCATGTAAGTGTTGTTGACATCAGATATATACTTTCTTAGAAAAGGTACATCGAACCTTCAAAAGTGACATTTTGAGAAAAACACATTTTTATAAAAAAAGTTACCTTATCAAAACATTCCAGCTCCATATTCCAAATTTTCAGCATTTTTTAAATTTTCATCTTTTTGTTTCATTCTTTTAAGTCTTTTTACTTTTCTAGTCTCCTTAGTTTTCTTTAAATTGGCATATCTTACCCTTGTACTGCTCTCTTAGTCGAGATGTTCCATGCAGCATGTCGCATAATAATCTCGCTCTATGTTAAGTTTTTTAAAATATCCAGATTTGTTGCATTCCTTTATTAAAGGATGCAATAGCATCATATGTTACAAAGGAAAATGTTTCTATGTGCACAAAAGTCTTTTTGGGGACACGAGACCAAATAACATTATTAATGCTTTCATTCAGATTCTGCGTGTTTCCATGCAAACACTTTTTCAATAATTCTGGATCCGAAAGGTCCCTAAAAATAGTCCTAATGGCTTCAACTACAGCAACTGTAAGTTTATGTTTGTGGAGATAAAGTTTATTTTCCAATTGAGCCTTCTTGCACTGACACCATGTGTCAAGACCTGATGGACAAAATCCATGCTGTGGATTTTTATCCGTAGATATTTTGTGAAGAAATATTGCCCATATAGCTTGTTTCATACACAATACATTTGATAAATTTCTTCGAATGGCAAGACCATAATATGTTTGCAATTGATCAATTGTTGCTTCTGTTAATCTATTTTTGCCACATAATGCTTTGCCATCTGATAATTTTTGCCCCCTCATTTTTGCTTTGAAACGCCCATCCGTTGCATAACATACCCTAAAGAAATTTTAAAAAATGACGTCAAACTTCAAGCTGACCCAAGAGGAAGTGCAATGTTTATCTTTTTTCTGTCCATTTAAATCGGTGATTCGCGTTTAGACGATTCTTTAAAAACAAAATTTCAGCACTTCTAATTAAGCTAGAGATAAAAATGAGGTATTTTTGGAAAGGTACTGAGCTGAAGAATTTAAAAATGCAATAACCTGAAATTCACCTTTTAAAAAAATTTTACCTTTCCAACTCCCCTTAACTTCTTTTTCTTAGTTTTTGCTTTTAAGATCCAAAAGACGTACAACCATATAATTTTACATATACTCAATACACTCTAATTTCCCTCCTTGAACATCATATGCAATCGCGCTCATCAGAAACTTATGCAAAGGGAAATTCAGGTTCTCCTAGCAGAGTTCATTCGATGCGGGTTAAGGAGTAGCTTCGTTTAAAAAAATAAATGAAAATACTTCTTATTATCGTATTTTCTCAAATCCTATATCGTATTATACAGAAATATTTGAGCTTTTATAAAACTTAAAAAAGTGAAAATAAATAGTTTTTCAAAAATTCATGTGCCAGACCGCCTTGAATTACTTTCTTTACAGGTGAAGTTTGTTCACAGATATAAAGAATATAAATTATTAGGTCAGTGATGTGCGATATTTTGTGATAACAGAAATGTTACGTTTTATTTGAGAACTTATTCAATGCTTCGCTCTTCTCTTTTTTACATGAATAACTATAAGATGATACTAAAAAAATTAAAAATAAGCTGTGAGTTGGGAAATGCTATTCAGTATAATAATAAGTTCTAAAGAAAAAACCAAACAAGCAAGCATTACAGTATTTCATAATTCTTTACTTTAATGTAAGAGGATGTAACCTTTAGATGTAACTTTTAAATCTGCTAAATTGTATGCCTAAATTTTTTTCAAATATACTATTATACATGTTTTGCATTTTATTGGTATTTAATTACCTTAATAATAGGAAATTTGTTAAAATCACTGATAAAAAACTCACACGTGATAAAAATATAAATCGAATTATTTTATTTATTGTAAAATGTTATATATACTTAAGAGACGACAAAAAACTTTTCTGAAGCAACAATTTTTTTTTACTTTATTTTATGAATTTATACAATTTTTATTCAATGTTGTTTATTTCATGAATCAATACAATTAACAATCAATATTAAAAATAACATATTGTTTTGCATAAATTGATAAATTTTAATTACATAAATTAATTCGATTCTTAAAATGTAGTAAGTGTAAATTATTATACATGCATATTTTATATTATTTATTTTTGTAAGCTAATATGAATATTAGAATAAATAGTTTTTTTATCTGACGCAGTCAATGCTACTTTTAAAAATACTGCTCAAATTACCTTTACATGCAAATAATTGAACATTTAATTTATATATAAGATTTATTTATTACTCAAAATAATAAAGACAAGTAAAAGGGCTTATAAATTGAGACTAAGAACAATATTGATTTTGATATAAATTATGTTACCTCCACAAAAATCATTGAAAGTAAAAAGATATTTGTATTTTGTAAGAATTACGCTTTTGGAAATAATAAATACCTTTTCTCTGGTTTGAAGTAAAAAAAAAAGTTATCGGTATCTTGTTTGCTGTTCGGTCACAACAAAGACTTCAGTTAAAAAATAAATCCTGATATTATCTTCATTAATTTATATTTTTATACCAATTAAAATCCTTTTCGGGTTTCTTAGGGATTGGGATAATAATAAAGACAAAAAGATTTTTAAGCAAACAAATCATGAATTAAAATGATATAAAAGATTTTGCTTGTGTTATCAAGTTAATTTAAAAAGAAATAAAGCCTCTCTGTATATATATACTTTAAATATATCCTTGCAATTTTTCTAAAGAGCAAAATATTACTCTTAGATAGGAATAAATTTACATAGCATTCCATTGAACGTCATCTGGATTTATAAAAACAGAAATTTTTTGATCTCGAAAATACTCAGATACATCAAAGACGATATTACACAAGCTTGAAATATTTTACAAGCTTTAACTAACATCCAATTAAAATTTAAATACAAAAATGAATTTGATATTACAAAATTCTTCTGCCTTACTGGAAATATTTAAGAATTTAAATAAGTTCAACCAAACGCGTCTTTAATTCCAGAGTGAATTCACAGCATATTTTACCAATATACTACCTTTATCTATTTATTCACATTGCCGAAGGCCCTGTTCCTTTAATTTCCTGATCCACTTCCAGCGCAACATATTTTCTAGAGGAAGTTAATAACTGGTCTGGAATCGGATTCTAAAGAAAGAAAGGACAGAAAGGTATAAAAAGAAGGTAAAAAAAAGAGCACATTAGATGAAGAACGAGACAGATAATAAGGATGGAGCTCTTTATTAATACCTTCTGGCAAAAGAAATATCGATTCAGAGGTGAAACACGATCCAAAATCGCTTTTAGGAACTGTGCACATCGATATTAACTATTCTTTCCGCTACCAAAGAATCATTATTTAACTTCACTTAGTGTTTATATATTATTTAGAAAGGTTTTCACCACTGAAAAAGAGTGAAGGAACAATGTTTAATTATATATATATATATATATATATATATATATATATAGCTGTGTGTTTGTGTACGTTTGTGTGCAGGGAGAATAAATATAATACTATACTATATATATTTACACACATATGTGTAGTATTTAGGTATTTTATATTAAGGAAAAACTTTTTAAGGTATGAAATATCTGTGCTAGCTAATAATTTGAACGTTTATAATTTCGGGATTACTCAACTATATTTTTATAACTCAGTTTTATAGGAACAATGATTGATTACACTTGGATAGTGAGAGAACCCAACTATTTAGTAATTTAAATTTAAATATAGAGGGAGGATATTTTTTTGTAATTTTAAAAAAGACCTTTTCTTTCACTGATATTTTTTAGAGACTTTTAATTCTAAAGTGTCGTGCTTTATCCTTTTACAATACATAGTTTAGTTTAGTCTATTTTTTTAAAAAATATATTGTAGTTTCTTATTTATATTAGATAACAAAAGAAAAAAAGTAATACAAATGTCTCGTTTTCTTTTTGTTTACTATTTTTTTTTTCTTTTTTGAAAAAAGCAATTTTTTTTACCGAAGTTGTTAGTTAATTTTTAGCCAATATAAAAAAAAATTCATATAACATATCTTCACATCTAAAATCTTAAATTCAAAAATGAAAAATTTAAAAATGCTTGTGTTACACTAAAAACTACTTTATGTAAGAGTATAAAAGGAGGAATATATTTGTTCACAAATAAAGAAAAATAACCTTATTTTATGGGATAACTTTGGGAAACTTTTAATCATAAAATGACGTTTTTTATCTCTGAATAGTAGAACTTAGTCTATTTTTTTAAAAAAAATGCTATATTATTCAACAACAAGAAGATAAAGCAATCAAAAAGGTTTATGAATACATTTCTTCACTTTGATGTGCATGCTTAGTAAATATTTTTAAAAGGTTTTTTTTTCTTCATAGAAATTATTACTTAATTTTTACTGAATAAAAAACTATAAGCAATTCTTAAATTCAAATATGAGAAAATTGAAGATGCTTTAAAATTTGTATTACAGAAAAAATAACTATTTTGTTTAACAATAATACTAGGGAAAGCTTTGATAACTTTTTTTGTTCTTAAATAATGATTGCTAGTAAAACGTCTTAAGAGACACATCCCTCTCAAATTTTGAAAATATATTTAGAAAATATAATTTAAAAAATTGTATTTATGATCCATAGGACCAGATGAGAATATGAAAAAATCTTAACAGGTAAAAATATGCCTCAATGTTTAACACTATTTAATACCTAAAGTAAGTATGTTTTTGGGTTTTTGCTTTTTCTCTAGACTTACTAAAATTAATAATAAATTATCGGGACTTAATAATTCAGAATCAAGATCAACTAAGCCATATCATAAATCAGTGATCGTTTTGCGAGGTCTTAAAGGAAGTTTTTTTAAATAAATTTTAATAATGAGTGAAAAACTTTTATGTTTATTAGAACAAAAAAGGAATTCTGAAACATAATGGCAAGGGCCATTATTTTTATACTTAAAGTTTTTACTTTTATTTACGCTGCTTTGAGGAATTTGATTAATAGGGGGAACCCCCTTGTATACAAATAGTTGAGTGAAAACAGTCGAAGAGTAAGGTCGTATCTTTCACTTTATATTTGTGTAGTTTATATTCGAGTCGAACTTTTTGTAAGCAGATTAAAAGTCAACAATGTCGCTGTGTTAAAAATGCATTGTTTTGCTATGATGATAGTTTCATTTATGGAATTTAATGTAAGTGTAATTTTATTTATGAAATACTGGAATTATTTTAAAGATATTATTTGATTACCTTCCACAAGGAATTAAACTTAATTGTTCAAAAGAGTAAAATGTCGAATTTTAAAAATATACTACAGATATCTTGAACATTAACTTAAGCAAAATTCAAGCTAATATGGATACTCGAAAAAGGTGAATATTTTAAAATTGAATATATGAAAACATTTTTATAATATTTATGTTTCTGTGACGAGAAATTAAAGGCTATAGTGTAGAATAGGAGACACCCCTTGGATTTGACAATGTTTATCTAGATGCCAGAATGTGAATTCGGCTCTTTATGACTTCCGCTTCATTACTCTCAGAACTCTCATCGTTACATATAGGTAATTTGGCTACAACGCTACATATAGGTAATCATTTGGTAATTAGATTATGGTCGCCAAAAGTTGGCTTTGCTAGGGGCCGTTTATTCTATTTTTAACGAAATTAAAACTGCGTTTTATATCTAAAAGTATCTATCTTACACTATTAAAATTCGAAGGTAAACAAACGTATGTATGTAGGTATGTGCGTCTATCTTCTCACGAACCGTACGACGCAGAAAGTCGCGGAAGGTACCAAAAGATCGGAATTTTCCGGGGAAGCCGTATTGCCCATTTATATTCCGATATTGTAATTAGTTGAAAAGATATTAATTAAAAAACTTAAAACGCCTAATTGTTTTACTCCTGCCGGTTGTTTACTTGGCGGAACTTCCATTCCGTTTCGGCCGAGCGGTAATCTTACGTTTCCCACCATTTTAAAATTGTCATCCAATTTTCGGTGTTGAAATCAGACAAAAAATAATTACAAAATCGGAAAGATAATTTATTTCGCCACGATACGGCATAATGTTTTCTGTAAATTAACGATATTTTCTATTTTTTTCGAATTTTTTAAAATAGTGTTAAAACTGATGCGTTTTTATGAAAATTATTTCTAAATCGTTGCGTATGAAATTCTTTTCGTGTTATTAAATCGATATTCTACACTAATTAACTTCAAACCTTTCTCTTTTAGATCAATTCATTTAAAAAATAAAATTCCCAAAACTTTTTTTTTAAAGAATTTTTAAAAAGTAGTCCCAATTTTTACTTCACATTGAATAATTTGGTCATTTATGAAGGTAATCTCACAAAACCTTTTTTTCATGTGTAAAAAAATATTATCCGTAACATATACGAAGATTGAAAAAATTGCTTCAAAATTATGGATTTTAAAAAACATTTTGTGATTTTCGTAAACTGCTGTTTTTCTGAGAAATAACTTAAATAATAGTTCTTGTAAATTTTTTATTTCAAAGTACGTTATTTTTGCAAATAGTTTGTGAAGTTTAAGAGCATTAACTTAAAAATTATGCCCTACAAATGAAGGTAATGGTTTTTAAAATAATTAATAATACGCGATTTTACATTTAGCCAAACAATTGGCGTCGAAAATTAGCTTTGCGCCAAAGACTTTTGACCTGTTTCGCCGTCGACCGCATCTAACTCAAGGATTACACTAAAAAATTCTGCCTTAAACAGGGGGAAATCAGTAACTTTGGCGAGTAAAAAAAAATGCCAGTGAAAAAGTTTTTTTTTGGTTAATTTTTCTTTATATAATTTTCAAAATTAAATAACTATATATGTCAGATTAAGATGATAAAATGCATTCATTGCATTTCTGAGATTCATTTAAAATATTTATCAGTATCGAAATTTTTGTTCTCTTTCAAAAAATTTATAGTTTACTTTAAAATTATGCCTAATGTATGTTTCTTTTTTTGGCATATAATTCCATAATAAAAACCATGATTTGCGTCAAGGTCACTTTGCGTTTGCTTTTTGTTTGGAAGACGTGAAAGATTATGGTTGTTTTGAGTTTTGCTGACGTAGTAAAAATTGGAATTCCTTTAAATCATTTGGTGCAGGACACAAAAGATAGTTTTTTTATTATTAAAGATTGCTTTATTGAAGAACAGTGGAATATAAGAAAAATATATCATAAAAAAAAGAAATATTCTGAAATATATTTTTATCACATGTATTATGTTCTTTTTGAAAAAAAATTTTATACTGTGAATTTGAAAATAAAGGCTTATGAACATTTTAAATCAATTTTATCATAAAATAATTAATAGGTTAGTTTTGTATAAAAAACATTTTTTTTGTCAGATACGTGCTTAAATAATTTAATTAACACAGTGTCGAATGAAAAACTATAATTAAAATAAAAAAAATTAAATGTTTTTATCAGATTGTGTTATTTTCTTTTTGAATGTTTTTTTCAGTGAATGTGTACTTATAACTAGGTTTTCCCACAAAGTGTTTTTTTTAGCACTTACATATGTTTATTCAAACATCCAAACGTTTCAAGAGCTATGTGTAGAATTTTTTTTTATTATTATTTATAGATAATGGAATTAAATTAATATATTTTTAAAAATCAAAATTTTTTTTTATTATTTCATTATTAAATTAATTATTTGTTAATAAAAAGCATATCGCCTACTATTTTGGATAAAAAGTAAGATCTAGAAGATAATTCGAAAAAGGGAATTGTAATGACGTTAATATAAACGAATCACACACATACCATGAACTTTGATAAAGGAAGGTGAATTTCCATGGCAATATGTTATGCATTCGAAACAAATTTTAATAAAACACTCAAAATACTTAAAACAATCATTTAATAATTTCTTCATTTATAAAGATAATTGCATGAAACTTTTTCCCCGCGTGTCGAATATTTCAAAAAATCCTCACAATTTTACTTCAAGATTTAAAATAGTAGTGAAATTTTGTAATTTTAAAAATTTCTTCACCCTGCTCACCCACTGATCTGAATTTGACTTCATTTTCAGTGCTGCCATTATTTAAGTAAACGGTATGTCACAATTAATTTGCTAAATGAACATTTTTAATCAATTTTATTATAAAATAATTAATAAGTTAGTTTTGTATAATATACTTTTTTTTCGTCAGATACGTGTTAAAATAAATTAACACAAAGCAGAGTGAAAAACTATAAAATTAAAAAAAATTAAATGTTTTTATTAGATAGTATTATTTTCTTCTTGAATTTTTTTTTCAGTGAATGTAAACATATAACTTAGTGTTTTTTTAACACTTACAGATGTTTAATCAAACATCCAAGCGTTACAAGAGCTATCTGTAGAATTTTTTTTATGAGTAATTATAGCTAAGGATTAAATTCATATATTTTTTTTAATTAAAGGAATATTTCTATTATTTTATTATTAAATTAATTATTTGTGAATAAAAAGTATATCGCCTATTATTTTGGATAAAAATACGATCTAGACTCATTTGTGAGCTAACTGTAAGTAACGATTGATTGATTAATGAAAACCTGAAAATTATTTTAGTATTTTAGATTCCTAAAAACTATCTATTATAAAAAAAAATATGACTTTTTTTAAATTAGCATCAAAATAATTTTATTTTTATTGTTTAAATTTATTATTTTTTTACTAAAGCAATATTGTTTTTCAAAAATCAGTAATAGAAATTGGAAGATAAATCTTATACCTGAAGGGAGAGTAAGGAGGAAAATAGTTCTACACTCAAAAAAGTCACTGTAACACTGTGACCTGAAAAGAAACCTGTTTGACATCAGTAAGATCTGGAAGATATTTTGAAAAAGGGTATTGTAATGACGTTAATATATATGAATTACACACATACCAGGAACTTCGATAAAGGAAGGTGAATTTCCATGGAAATACGTTATGCATTCGAATATGTCCGTACAACGCCGGATTAAATGGAAAGGAATGAAACCCGTCTCACAACGAAAAGAAGTTAACAAATTTCGAGAATGGGAAATTTAATGACTTTGTTTTGGAAATCACTCACATTGCACGCGTACACACACAGAGAAGTGTTGTCGTCCTGAGGGAAACAGGATATTCCCGTGGTGATTAAGTAATTCACTCGGTAAAAACCCGTACAACGCCGGACTAAATGAGGCGGGGGGGGGAGGGAGAAATAAGGAAGTCAAACTAATTTTGAAAAAGAATATTGGAAGTTGGAAGTGCTGATTTATTGAAGGGAAGGGAAAATGTTGAACGAGAAAGCCCGAGCGATGCCGGGCCATGCACTCGCATCGTACGTGTACACACCCACACAGAAGTTCTGGCATCATGAGGGAAAGAGGAAGTTCTCATGGGGATTAAGTTATACACTCGGTAAAAGCCCGTGTAACGCCTGGCTTAGAGGAGAGGAAAAAACATAGAAGCCAAAGTTACTTCGAAAAAGAATATTGGTCATGCTGATTTTGTGATGAGAACGGAAAATTTATAAAAGTAGAGAAAACCCGTGCAACGCCGGGCCATGAAAGGTAGTCATATCTTAAGAAATGAATTATTTTTATTACTTATATATTATCGCAATCGCATTGGCACATGGTTGTCATTTCAGCAAGTACAACACATGTGAAATTGGGGTTGCCAACTTGGCGAATTATCTCGAAAGCTGGCAATATTGCGATAGTACATAAGTATCCTATTTTCAGATAATGTTAATCAATCAAATTAATTCAGGAATTAAGCTTTAAAAAGTAATATCATCTATTAATGCTCCCATTGCATCATTTAAAGTAGCAGACACAATTGTACAAATCATAAACAAAAAATTGCAATGTTTCTGATATTATAAGTGTGTTATAAAATTTTTAGTTTGGTGATGATGCATAGAAAAACAAAGCAATGTATGGCAAATACTAAATTTTCTCTAAGCAATCTTATAAAATTAGATACATTTTCTTACGATGAAAGCAAATTAACAAATGCACAAAGCAGTTGTTTTACTCTATTTGTTAACTTACATAATTTTGACAGAACAAGGAACCAATGAAATTAAAGATCAGTGAATTTGTACAGGTCATTAAATCACTGATTCTTTTCAAGGCGTTGTTACGTTTAATGAAAAAAAATATTAAATATTTTATCTCTGTACGCAAACATCAATTGTGTCAAAAAATTGTCCGATGCCATTAAAGTAAATTTTAGATTAAGTTGTAAGTATAGAAAATGACATAAAAATATGGTGACACTGAAAAAGAAAGTTATTCTAGTAAAGCTTGACATATGTAAATTCTTACTTTTACATATTGATTAATATGTTGATTGCGCAATTAATTTCTGGATTGAATTTAGTAGTTTGAGGATAAAATGAATCAATTTTCTTAAGCGAGAGGAATTCATGCATTTAAATGTTTTATTTTGAATGATAATTCTTGTATAAATACTATATGTAGTAAGAATCTTCAGTTATTTAATAAAAAGAACCATTTATATGCAAAATTAAGAGAAAATATTACTTTACTTTTATTAACAAACTAGCAATTTTTAAAAGTATACCCTGGAAAAACACTCATAGTTGAACTCATATTGAGAACATTTTTCTTCAGTTTAAAAATAAGAATATTGATGAAAAAATTATTACAAAATCATTACGAATAATCATGAGAAAAATTTCGAAAAGCCTTCCGCATTAACAATCAAATATTATGAATTGATACAAAATATATTTTTTGAAAGCAATACACGAAGTTACTGGTTTTTGTATCAAGATGAAAAATCTATTATATTGACAACATATTGTCCTCTTTAAAGTATCATCTTCAGAAGTAACCGTTGAAGAATATTGGATTTCTGCTTCATACTGAGCTTGCAACTATTTCTGAAAAAGAGATTAAATTGTTATTGGAGTTTCAATTTCTCTCTTATGCAAACTTGAACTTTTAGCAAGAATTGATATTAAGACAAAGATTCGTGAATTTCTGATAAATATGGAACATAAAACAGAAGCAGTAACAGCATTTGTAAAAATCACAAATATCCTATATCCTAGTTTTTTTTTCATATATACGAAAATCTTGTAAAGTTGTAAATGTTTCCAGATTTTGAAAAGCTTAAGAATCACTGCCGAGGGTATTATTTGTAAGTGATTTTAGAAATACTTCGAAAGTGATATAACAGTGAAAAATGGAAGTTTGAATTTTTATTGGTACCTCTAATGAATTTCATCCTGAAAAGTCTATTTTTCACTTACCTTCCCACACGAAACTTCTATTTATAGGAAATTTCATGCAATTATAAGCATGATAATTTCTAGCTAAAACATCTAAAGAGACTGCTAAAAATTACTTAAATGTATAACATTATGGTAAAAAGAGTCAAATTGTAGAATGATACTTTTATCACATGCTTATATCAATAATTAAATTAATGATTGCGATTATATAAAAATAATCATTTTACTTATAATTGGGTACTAAATCCAGATAAAATAATAGAGAAGAAAACATATAAGAAATTAAAGCAAATTTCAGGCTCATTCTTCAAAGAAAAATGCATTCAAATTACGCGTATAAAATACGTAAGTAATTGGTACAAAACTTTGAATATTGCCAAGAAACGTCAAAGATGTAACTCTACATGCTATATAAATGTTGGAAAATGTGAGAATTTTTTTTATAAAATAGAAAAATTAATTAAGTTAAATAATTCAACTTGTAATTTTAATTAAAATAAAGAATACTAAGAAGTTATTACCAATACACTTTTTGGGGCAACTAAAATAATAAAACGTAGTATAAATTTTTAAAAAAATGTGAAAAATTAATGTACGAATCTACAAAAAGTTACATTAATCGAAAATTTTTTTTGTCGGAAACTCACAGGTGAAGATTTTTTTCAGCTTATAGAGAGAGAATACTGTTTATCTTTCTTAAGATAAATTAAACATTTCAATACCATGATGTACATATTTATATATGTATGACTGCGGTTGCCTAGTGTTCATAGATATGGATTCATAGATTGCATGTTATGAACTCGAGCTTTATATCATTGAAGATCTACCGTTTAGAGAGATACATGTACATTAAATTTGTGAGATTTAAACACTTACCGTTGACATGGTGTAGTAGTAAGTTGAGAAGATGCTAGACAATGCGTCAATTATTCAAGTTTCAAAATTACTTTGTCAGAACCCAGAATTGCTGATGTTGCCTCATAGTGCGACTAGCATATGAGCATAAGATTAAATATAAGAACTCATTCACAGACACACATATATATATATATATATATTCTGAAGTGCCACTGAATTAGTGATAGCAAGAACTATGCAAATTGAGTAGCGCTGCGCACCTTTTCTGCGCATGGACTACTCAGTTTCCGAAATCATCAGACAGCTAGGATTTTCAAGGTCGACAGTGTCAAGTGACCGAGAATACATAGATGGGGGACAAAAAAACTAGTGATCGGGAAAACCGCAAAGAACAATTAGACTTGATAGTGCGTGGTGAGAGACGGCTCAGGCGTGTTGTACGTAGCCAGCGAAGCCAAATATTAGCTCCAATTATAACCCAGTTAAATGAGGTTCCAGTCCTACCGTCAGTAAAGGGACTGTCGCATCACCGTATGAGTTTTGGGAGCCGTCGAGCTACGAGAGTACCATCGCTAAATACTCGCCATAGGGCTGCAACTCTTGCTTCGGCAAGAGAACACAAAGACTGGAGTGTAGAGGACAGGAAACGAATATCATGGAATGTTGAGTCTCGATTTCTACTACTTAACACTAACGGGAGGGGGAGAATATGGTGCCAGGCTCATAAAGCCATGGATCATGCATGCCAGGTCGGAACTGTACAAGGGCATGGATGTTCAATTATGGTCTGTGGTGTTTTTTTGTGGAACTGTTTGGGATCTTTGGTGCGTGTACCAACCTCCCTCAATGCAATTTGGTACGTAGGGTTGCTGGGTGATCACCTCTATCTGTTTATGCTGTCATATTATCCGCACGGTAAAGGAGTTCCCCAGCAAGAGGGCCTCTCACAAGTCCCAGTTGGCTATTGGCTGGTTGCATGAGCATTCCTCTGATTTTCCTGTCAAAAACTGGCCACCTAGAAGCCCAGAATTAAATCCTATTCAGCATCGTATGGATGTTTTGGAACAAGGTGTGAAAGGCCATCACACAGAACCAACGAACCTTACTGAATGATGGAAAACTTTAGCCCATATGTGCCAAGTCATTCCCCTGGAACATTTCCAGAAAATTGTTGAATCTATGCCTCGTCATGTGGTAGCCATTATCAAGGCCAGAGGCGGACCAACTCGTAAGTATCCCAGTATATATATATATACATTATTGTGCTTTTACAAAAAAACTTTAATATGCATAATTTATTGAATTAAAAAAATAAAAATTATTACTTATCATCTAGTGATGAAATGAGGATAATTTCAAGTTGATGAAATTACTATGATATTTCTTATGGTTTAAATGAATCTCTTTTATTTTGATATTGGTCTTCTACATTATTTTGTATTTGAATACTTGTTTTTGAAAAACCGATTTCTTTAGTTATTTGTTATTTGATAATACTTATTTTTATAAAAAGAAACACAAACTTTGAATAGATTTAATATTTCTATTGTTTTTAGCAGCTGGTTACACATCAGTTAAAACATCTTATTTTACTGCAGATGCAAGAAAAACTGACATTATATGACAAAAAATATTTCTTTTAAATTTAAGATAATCTGAAATGCTACATTTTTTCGTCATTATTTTTTTTTTAAATATTTTCTTTGCTAGTAATTTATTTCGCTTCGTTCATTTAAAAGCAACAACTAAGCACTAAATATATATTTAAAAAAATAAAAGAATCAGAGCAACTGTGTTTTCAAAGTTGATTCATTTCACTGCAAAAACTGCAAATGAACTTAATTTCCTATGACTATTCAAGCAGAAAATAGCATAACATTTTTACAAATATAAGTATTTTTTCTTATAAAAATGATTCGATAAGTCGAAATAAAGGGAAACCTAGAATAAATAATTATTTTTCATGAAGTTTGAGACATTGAATATTTTTGAAGAAGAATTGAAGTAAGAGAAAAAAAAGCTAAGATTTTTTTTACTTATATATATATATAATACAAGAAGGTAATAAATAAATAAAATTTGCTTATTATCACGTTACATATATAATTGAAATAATTCTTAGTCTTAATATATTATTGGAGTTTGCTTTTAATGTTGGAAATATCCAAAGCTATATTATGGCTATCATTTTCCTATTTTTTTATTACCTTTATCTACCATCGCCTAGTAATTTTAAATTTATGTAATTCGAACAAAGCAAAATCGAATTCTACGTTATTGCCTTCAGACACCTATTTTATAAAATTTATGCTCTTCGATATCTTCAAAGAATAATCTGTAATTCAATATGCGCATTTAATTTAATGAATAGTAACTAAAGTAAGGTGCAAATCATTGAATGCTTTTATTTTTAAGAAAGCAATAATATGACACATATATACCTGTACTAGTTGGTATACACGTTCTTCGCAAGGGTGAGTTTAAAAATAAAACAATATATATTGAAGGATAAATAAATTTTTAAGTTCACTTTATTGTGTTAATTTTAAGTGAATAGCAAATTAAACAAAAAAGGCTTTTTTAACATATCTCTGCTCAATAAAAAATTATGTTTGCCAAATTTTAAGTTTGTAGGTCTAATAGACAAAACATATTTTTTTTATCTATAACTACCATTAACATCAACGTGGGTTGACTTTTGTAAATCTTCTTGGCCGATCTCTGCTGAGAAAAAGTAAAATACTTTTCAAATTTAAGTTTGTATAGGTTTAGTAATTCATGAAAGGTAATTTTTTTATATTAAATGTGCTCTCAACATCTCTTGGTGTCAATTTTTGCAAAACCCTTTCTTAGAAGATCTCTACTCCATGAAAGGAACATGTCGACCTAGTTTCTATTCTGTAGGTCTAATAGTTACGGAGATATCGCGATGAATGTGTGAGTGAGTCTCTTTTCTCTCTCTCTTTCTCTATATATATATATATATGAAGGAGAAAGGAGAGAAGGAGAATATATATAATTATAATTTTAGAGTGAAGTGTGTGTGTTATTTTTACAAAGATAGAAGAAAAATATCTGATGACGCGGATGAAGTCCGAATTCTAAGTAACAAAAGACACAATTATTAGTAAAACAGTGATTGAAAATTAAAACTGAAACTTTAAAATGTATGACAATCAGTGCCTTAATGCATCATTTCAAATTTCCCTAACATTTTAAAATTTATTGCCAATTACTGTCAACACTATTTGCACAGATTCGTATAAGTAAAGCGAAAAATTGTAGGGGATGTTCTAAGTTATCACATTATATCTATCCAGACGTTTAAATAAATTTAATCAGTTTTAAAAAGAAATATTGGCTCTAAACTGGTTCATGTTAGCGCTTATTAACTAAACCTCTCTCTTTAGAAACATATACAAAAATAGATATTGTTTTAAATTCAATAAATACATTTTCAAAGTACACTGAAATGCTCATAAATATTGATACACCTATAAGCAAAACAATGAAATAAAAAATTTAAAAAAAAATTAGACATTGGTGCAGTTTTCATTGAAATATTTACAACATTTTATAAACTTGCGAATAAATATAACTAAATAATGCAGCGTAACTACAAATAAAACTTTATTCGACCAATATAAACTATAGTAAATTTGCTTTTTTTCGTTAGTGAGATAATTAATTCGAGGAAAAATTGAATTGAAAGCATAATGTTCAAATACATATTTTGAACAGTATTATACCATTTTTATGAATAACATGTCATTACATTTTCCCTTTATGTCTATGATATGGAAAAAAATTAAGCGTGAATACATATAAAACGATACTTGATTTATTTATATTCGACACAAAAATATGAAAAAATAACATAGAAATCTGCACAACCTTATTTTATTTTTTTGTATACTTAGTCTTATTCTGTGCTTATCTCTCCCTCCAACACACACAACAAAAAGATTTCTAAACCGAACTTTCTATCTCTCATTGCCTTTCTGCATATATATGTAACTATTACTATAATATTACTTTTCAGGTATTTCTTTTAATCACACTGTTTGTTTCTTGCGAAAATGATATTTCCTGTTTTACAGAAAAATAAATATACGGAGCATGTTTTTATTTCAGTGCTTTACATTTATTTCACACGTATGTCAAGTAATTTTTAATATTTAATTTCATATTTTAACTCTTAATTTCAATTTTCAGAAATACAAAATACATATTAACTGGTATATCTTAAATATATATCAATCGTATATAAGCTATTAATTGTAGCTTGCATACTTGCCTTGAATTTCGAATTTCCAATTGTGAAGAAACCTTCATGAAAACATATTATATAAATGATATGAAATAAATATGATATGATTTTATTTATGGGAATCACGCATAAGAACAAAATCATAAAGTTCAGCCAAACGTAAGCAGGCTTCTTTATTTTGTGCTGACGAAAGTATCAAATACGAAACTCTCAATAAACTAAATCTCCCGCATCCGCACCGACGCCTACTCTTTCATACTCCGCAAAACAATGATTCTTTCAGAAATGTAGTTTCCTCTAAAGTCATCTCTTCCTTCAACAAATGACCACCTGAAATGGGAGATTTCGTAAATTGTAAAACAGTTACAGCCGGCTTATAGCTGGTGGCTATACTCCACTCTAGCTTATTGAATGTTTTACAGTCCGCTTGCTGCACCTTACAGCGGCTTCGAAGCACTGTCCACTGCGCAAGTTCTAGCCCTAAAGAAAACTATAGAGGTGTATTGCAAAAGCTGAAATAACAGCTTTTGTAGCCTTTCGCTTTGTTTCATATCTTGAGCATTGGTAGTGGAGTTTTCAACGATTTGTGCCAGACTAAAAATCCACATTAGATAGTAAAGAAAATTGTTTAATTGTAGTGTAATGTTTGAATATTTTTCTATGTTTAAAAAATATTCATTTTTTTAAAAAAAATCATCTCATTTTCTATATATTATCTCATTTTGAGATAATATTTAACAATTATATTTGAATGGTTTGCATTTAATTAAGCAGATATAAGTACAATAATGTAGTTATGCATAAAATAAACTATTTTACAGAATTATTTCACTAATTTGAATATTTTTAAAGTTTTAAGTAAACTCTAAATTAATTTTAAAGTAAATTAGCCATTTTCACAATAACATAACATAAAAATTGTATTTTTCATAACAATATTATTCCTTTATGATTATAATTATGCAAAAAAAAACTTCCATATAAAAACAAATTTATTGTAAGATAAGACCAGAAACTTTTATTTTTTATACTATAACATTCGTAAAAAAACAATGATAATTGAAAATATTTTTTTTAAAAAAAAAAGGCATTTAATGGATTTTCTAACTTATAATAATTTTGTTTGAAATTAATCTTGGAAAAAAAAGTTCCGTCAAAATTAAAATATAAATTAATTACATATTTTTTTCCTCAAAATAATATTTTTCCTTTTTCATTAATTTCTAAATGCATGCAATTTTTATAAAAGTTTTAATACATAAATTGATTCTGAATTTAAGCGAAATTAAAATTAAATAAAAATAAATTATATTTGTTTTGCACATTTATTTTTCTAATAATCATAATTTTTATCTTGCGTATGCTAATAATAGAATAATAAGAACTGGGTTCACCAAATAGGTAGCCTATAAGATATATATATATATACATATATATATACTAGCTGACCCGGCCACGCGTTGCTGTGGCTTTGTTTTAATACGTTAGTTCAATATTATTCTAAGCAATTCAATGCATCCAAATTAATCTTCATTTCTAATTTTGTGGAGGGTTAAAACAAAGTATAAAACAACAAAGTATTTCAGTTTTGCATTTCATTCATCTCCTATTTGAGTGTAGTATAATGCATGAATTACTAACGAAGTCGCTAAGTAACAATATATGAATATTTAATTTTATAAATGTGGTGAACAACGTTAATTCTTTGCAATTTTTAAAATTATTTTTATCATTTTAAAGTATAACAAATAATAATTTTATGCAACTAATCGCTAATCGGTGCACAATATTTTTTTGTAACCCGTATTTTGCTAACTCAAATAGATTCAACGGTTTCCGCACACGTGAGCATGTAACATCTAGTTGCCCATTCGAGAAACATGGATATTCTATGTCGAAGTATCAAATGAATATTTTTCGGTTTCAGATTCGTTTATGGTCATCGCGAAAGCCAAACAAATCGGAATTGAAGCGTTTTGTACGGTGTTAGAGATTCTGACAGTATCAGTGGAATACGTGGCAACAAATTCCGTAGTAGCAGAACCGAATTTTTGTTCAAACTTTACAGTCAAAATGTTTGCTTCAAGAAGTTCCCGGTATAATTTTTTGATGATCAAACGTGCACCGTTGCATTATCTAGGTGAATTTAATTTACGCAGATAATAACCAGGGAACCAACCGAAGATTATGTGGTGACATTACTGATATATCTAGAGAATTCAAAAACTCGGTTGAAAATTTGCGGTTTTGTTTTCATCAACAATAGTGTCGATTGGTTTAAAAGGCGTTGAATCAACAGGCAACAACCCTGTGTCTGAAAATTTATTTCATCACAATATCAACATTTTTTTCTGATTAAGTAACAGGATTACAGAGGTAATAATTATCTAGATAATTATACAGTATTTCCGGAAAGACACTCTCAATCAATTCATTTTTGCCTAAATAACATAACTTAAATCGCTTGGTTATTTCATGTAGTATGTATTGGGATAAAACTCTACTTCACCGTTTCCAATATTCAGTAATTGGTAAGGAAATATTTGCTCAGATTGATCATCTTGCGAATGTACTCCCGTGTTTATGAGCAGTTGAAGTGTTTCCTCGTTTCGCCATGAAAACGATTTTTTTAAGCCGACGTTAACCTCGTGAGCAAAAGTAGAGCGTGTAATGGCTGTTAATATCTGTCGGAAATCATCAGACACAGAGTAATACAGCAGCACCACCGAATATTCTCTCGTTGCCATTTAAATCTTGCAAAGCTCTATGTGATGCTTTGAGTGGACGTTTATGAGTCAAGGTACACTTATCCCTGATCATGATTGAATTCATTTGCAATACTGCAGCCAACCCATTCTTTTTTTCAATGATACATATTGCATCTTGTATTTTATGAATGCCCAATGGCAGCTGATGCTGAATATGCAGTTTTTCCACCATCTAACAAAGTGACAACAATGCCCAAAGATGCAATCTCCTATGACAATCATAATTTCGCACGACTGCGCCTGAAAGTTTAATTGCTATAGGGAATGACAATCCGGAGGTGGAACTCGAACGCAAAGCCATTTGACCTCATTCCAGCAATATCCAGAAAATTTACGGAAGCTTTTGAAACCCGTATCCAGATTCTCGTTCCCATTCCCAGAAGCACTCTGGCCCGGTGCCCACTTTCGACGCCCTTACTCCTGTAAGTTTTGTCTTTGAAGGGGGACATTACGGTCGACCTTGATCATCCGGCAAAGTTACGGGAGTTTCTAAAATCCGATTTCAGATTATTCTTGTTACCCATTCAGAAAAACACCAGGAAAGCATTTCTCTCTCCTCGAGAATTTTAAAGCAAGCCCCTTCCACAGTTCGTGCAAAATAGTTTCTTCTGGGATTATTTGACGTAGACATGAGATTATCTTGAATTGGATTGAGAATATTCAGATCGGCAGTTCCGAAACACGATCAAGACCCTCTTTTTGCGTCTCTATGTCGGCAGTGTCCGCGGTAGCCAAGTGGTCAAGGCATCGGATCATGGCTAGCGTGACATGAGTTCGAGCCCAGTACCACTGAAAATCCGCCGTGTAGGTAAGTGATTCACGCTAAATCTGTCAAGAGCTCAAGCGTCCTCCTGTTGGTGTGGTGTGGTAGTTAGGAGGGGGCGTGCTAGCTCAGGTGTCGTCCACGTCACTTGACCATGGTTCAAAATTACGCGGTCAGTCGCCAAAAGCCCTCGTGTAGCTGAAAAGTGCGACCTTAATATTCACTCACTCACTTACTTTACTTCGGCAAGATAGGTTGGTACTACTGTCTGAGAATATTTCGATCCCCGGCATTATCTGGCAAAAATTCAGGAATTTCTATATTTCGATTTCAGACTCTCTTAAACCATCTCAAATTACACCAGGAAAACACTTTTCTCGCACCACGACTCTGAGGGTGAGCTCCTGCCCCGGTTTGCGTAAAAAACGATCATCCTGAATTATCCGGCAAAGTTACTGTTATTTCTCAGATTGAATATCAGATTCGGATTACCCGTTTTGAATTACACCAGGGACAACGTTTTCATGATCCAAGCCATTTAAAGCAAGTCCCTGCTACAATATGTCTAAAATACGGTCGGCTGGCATTATTTGGCAAGGTTATCCAAACTCCTAAAATTCAATTTCAGATTCTCATTTCACACTCCAAAATGCACACGGAGCTGACTTTTGATGCTCCAGCGCGAGCAAGTTCAGTTGCTAGAGATAATGAAAATCCGGACGCGGGACTCGAATCATTTGCCTTTTCTCCTAATTCAGACAATATCCGGCAAGTTTAGTAGAGTTTCTGCAATATAATTTAAAATTATCGTTTCCCGCCCCTAGATACAACTGGAAATTGCTTTTGTTCCCCTGAGCCACTAAGTTCAGTCCCTGGAAGGGGCATTAGGGTCGTCTGACATTATCTGGCAAAGTTACAGGAATTTCTAAAATTCGATTTCAAACTCTCGTTCACCATCCCGAATTACAAAAGAAACGCACTTTTCCCGCACCAAGACATTAAGGGTAAGCTCTTGCCACGTTTTGTGTAATAAATGGTCACCCTGAATTATCCGGCAAAGTTACAGTTATTTCTCAGACTGGATATCAGATTCGTATTATTCATTTTGAAGTACGCCAGGGCCCAAGTTTTCACGATTCAAGGCTTTTAATGTAAGCCCCTGTTATGATGTGTCTCAAATAAGGTCGGCCGCTTTATCCGGCAAAGTTATCGTTATTTTTGGAAACTGACTCAAAATTCGGATTCCTCACCCGAAATACGCCAGGCACTTAACTTTCGTGCATTTTGGTTTGCAATATCTGCTTCCACAGACACATGAACAATGCCACATTTTGCGATCATTCCCTTACGGGAATCTGGCAACGTTTTTTCCGGATTCTTCACATTTCCGGCAATAAAAAAATTATGGTGTGATTAATTGAAATAAAAACCATCCTATGTTTTAAGTTGGACGAAATGACACACAGTATGCAAAATTACATTTTTGGTCGGTTGAGTAGTTTCGGAGTCCATTGCGGACAAACACTGTGACACGTATATTTTATATATAAAGATATATATATATATATATAAATATTTGTCTTATTAAATCTAAATCACAGTAATGCATCATACAACATTACTACTAATTGGATTAGATGCAACTATCCCAATATTTATTTTCTCCATGAATACGGTTTTTTACAAATCTCGGATAGAAGTTCTTTGAGTAAGCAAAACATGAACGAAGAATTCTTAGTCATTAGAGGAAAATATCCAGTTAATCTTCATTGTGTTCTTAAATTAATGGAACATTATTTCATTTAAAGTATTTAGCATTTGCTGTCTAAAAGGGAAATTTAATTTAATTAATTTATTTTTAATTTACATTAGTATAAAGACTTTACAATTGATTTATTTTACTGTTAATTATCTTTTAAACATAAACTATGCAAACAATTTATCTGAAATCAATAAAGACTTTGACAATAGTATTTGAATGAAGTAAAATCTTTTATTTCAGCTAAGACTGCCAGTTTGACAAATGAACTGTTCGGATAAACAATAAAGAAATATTTGTTCCCGCGAATAAGGATAGTTATAATCATCAGATAGAAATAACGTGTTTCTGGATGTCATAAGAATACTAGGGTACTTGATATTTTCAATAAATCTTTTTAGTACTAAATAAAGCTGTATTAAGAATTCCTGAAATATGCATAGATTGTAATTGTATATGAACAATTCAATAAATTAAATCGGCCTATAAAATTAATTACCATTTTAAATTATTAATTACAACTTAAATTAATTTTAAAGAAGGTAAAATATATTCCTTTTTGAAGCATAAAAATTGATATTATATGTTAAATGTTTCTTCAAGTATTTAGGTTACTTACTATAAGTTTTAATTGAAAATCAATATCTATTACATTCATAATTGTATATTTTCTAGTTTCCATATCGAATGTATATCTAAATACTCCAATCCCCAATTATTATTCATTTTTAATTAAATTTTTGTTTTACTTAAGCATTCAGATATTTTCTTAAGTATTTTTAAATCTATCATTTATGTCATACAACTCAAATTGATCAGCTCAGCGGGTCAATAATTTTAATACATATCCTTTCTTAAAGTAATTAAAATACTTATATTTATGCAAAATATTTCAAACAAAATTTTGAATACTATCCACTACATGAAACTAAATTCAGCAAATGTAACATTTTATTCATCATAACTGTCTTAAGCAATTAGGTAACCTAAATAATTAGGATAAATTGATCTCCAGTCAAAACACACTTAAATAAATATAATTAAAACATATCATACACAAATTTCTTCATATGATATGGAAAAAAAAATCTTTTCTCAATTGAGAGATTTTGTAAAGTTTTCGAATCTTGAAAATCCTCTCCAACAAAATAATGAGTATGATTCTGAAAAAAAAAATAAACAAGCCTTATATTAGTCGCATACGATGTGTAACATCTGACATGTTATTGTGGTAAATTCGCAATAGCAACTTAAATCCTGAAAAAAATGAATCGAGTATGATTGGAAAGAATTTTCTATGGAATAATTATATCTTTAATAAAAA
>BMAO01036589.1:0-27614 GCA_019973975.1 Trichonephila clavata | reverse complement strand
GATAAGAACTCATCTTTGTTTTAAATGAAAAAAAATCAGAAATTTTTTTTTAACAAAAAAGGGGCTATGCGCTGAAAACTATGATGAGATGCACTCCTTGAACAGATTTTCATCATGACTTAACTTTACCCTTCTGACAATCTTGCAAACCAGAAAAACTGTATCATTTATAATGGTTAATTTTTTAGCAACATGGTTTATTATTTGTTTTCATTTAGTACTGTTGTTGGTTCTGGGCTATTTCTATGGGACCTGTTATATCTGTTTTAGGTAGATTTTTGGTTTTAGTTCATACTAATTAATTTTTTTTTTAGTACTGGAATTACATTTAATACTCTATATTAAATGTATTACAGAGATGTTAGATAGCATTGCACCCATACCTCATATAATACTATTTAATTTTTTTTTCAGTTGAAAGTTTCCTAATGTTTCTTATTTATGATAGCATTTAGTGAGAATCACTTTATCATCATTAATTTTTTCTTCGGTTTATCTATTGCAAGTTATTTCACCCATAGTTCCCATAGCAGAAACTTACTACTGCTATCACATTTCTAATAATTTTTATTTATATTTGTATTCATTCATATCTATTTACTCTTTAGCATGCTAATTTTCTCTCTTACATTGAAATATTTGTTTTGTTAAATTATTTATTTTTTAAGCCAAATTGCAATTTGTTTAAAATTATTTATAATGTGAACATTCATTTGAAAAAAATATTTTTAATTTTTGGTTATACTACTTAATACAGGGTTTTCTCCCTAAAAAATATTTTGATTGCTATAATAGATGAATTTTGGTTTTTAAAACTTAATCCGTGCGAAGAACGGGCATTTCAGCTATCATTTAATAAATTCTTCATTCGTAAAGATAATTGCATGAAACTATTTTTCCGTGTGTCGAACATTTCAAAAATCCTCAACTATTTTTCCGTGTGTCGAACATTTTTAAAAAATCCTCACAATTTTACTTCAAGATTTAAAATTGTAGTGAAATTTTGTAATTTTAAAAATTTTTCTACTTCTCTGTCTTTTTTCAACATACAACTATTTTTAAAAAAGCTACATTTTCGTTTCCGGAGCCTAAAAAATTGCAACGAAAGAATTGAAATGTGAGTAAGGGATTTTTAAAGTCGCACTGTTCACCTACTCCAGAGTTTTTTTGGCGACGGACTTCGAAATTTTCAATTTAAAACTTTTTAAAATCAGTGATTTAAAAAAAAGCCAAAAACTTTTTTGAACAAATTTTAATAAAACACTCAAAATACTTAAATCAATCATTTAATAATTTCTTCTTTTATGAAGGTAATTGCGTGAAACTTTTTTCCCCGTGTCGGAATATTTCAAAAAATCCTCACAATTTTACTCCAAGAATTAAAATAGTAGTGAAATTTTGTAATTTTTAAAAATTTTATACTTTCTGTCTTTTTTTCAGCAAACAACTATTTTTGAAAAGACTACATTTTCGTTTCCGGGAAATAAAAAATTGCAACGAAAGAATTGGAAAGTGAGTGGGTGATTTTAAAATTCACCCTGTTTGCCTATTCGAAAATTTTTGGTGACGGACCTCGAAATTTTCATCTATTCTCAAGTGACGAGGACGACACCTGAGCTTTCACCCATCTTTAATAATTACCACACCACACCCAACGCAAGAAAAAATTTCGAAAAAGGGAGTTTTTATGACATAGTTAAAGAAATCACTCACATCGCGCGCACACACACACAAGTGCTATCGGCCTGAGGGAAACACGAAATTTCCATGAGGGTGAAGTTATTCACTCGGTAAAAGCCTGTGCAATGCCGGGCTAAGCGGAGAGGAAAGAAATCAAAGTAATTTCGGAAAATAATATTGGAAGTGCTGAATTTGTGAAGATTGAGTGAATATTAACGTCCCACTGTTCAGCTACACGAGACCTTTTGGGGACGGTTCACGTAATTTTGAACCATGGTCAAGTGCTCTCGACAGATTTTACGTGCATCGCTCCCCTACACTGCAGGTCTTCAGTGGTACTAGGATCGAGAATTTGTGATAAGAAGGGAAAATGTTAAGCGACAAAGCCATGACGCGCACTCACGGGACATGCACTCACATCGTACGCGTGAAACCCCACAAAAGTTTTGGCGTTAGAATAAAAGGAGGAAATTAACATGGGGATTAAGTTATACCCTCGGTATAAGCCCGTGCAACGCCGGGCCATGAAAGCTAGTCAGTTATAAAAACTATGAGCCTCCCCCCCCCCAAAAGCAACATGTAGAACATATACCAAAATTTATTTAATAACATGTTTGACAAAAATGGAAAATAGTTTTTTATAAATATTGCTAATCTGTTTATAGCAAATACTTTAATTTAGTACTACTTTTTTTTGTTTAATTCCATTGTCTAAAAAATCCACTGATATTTGTGTTCATGAATGAGCAATTATTATCAGTATTATTAATGTCACCGCAGCCAAATTTGCAACTCATGAATCACACCATTTTCTGCCAAAATCTGACTGTGTGTATGATTGGTTTTTCACATATAAAATATGTTAGAATCTTCGTTGTTTTGACATGAAGGTGTGATTTGTTTAGCACCAATTTTATGACATTAATTCAAACCAAGAAGCAACCTTAAATATAAAAATAAAGGTCTAATTTTGACTTAACTACCACAAACAGCTCAGAACGAAAAGAAAACATGTCACAAAACCTCATACGTAAATAAAAATTCGTTTTCTTACGTATTTGCAGCACCACAACGAAACCGGCACTAAGCAAATCACGCTATATCCCACCAAAATCTGACTGATTTTTTTTCATATAAAAACACCTAAGAATCCAAGTTGTTTTGATATCAATGAGCGATTCGCATGGCGCTAATTTGGCTGTGATGTTACTAATATTATAAGTATCAAAAATTCTAACTTAAATCACGATATTGGCACTAATAATCCTAATTAGTTTGAATGGAGTGTCATTTTCTATGGTACTTACATATTATCGCTACCTATTGGAGACATTACATGAAATGAAGCATATGGTTGCCAATTAAGTGCACAAAACACATGAAATCGGGGTTGCCGATTTGGCAAGTTATAAATTAAGTTGGCAATTGTTGTAATTCTACGTCAATCAAATAAAGCATAATGAGAAACGTTTCACAAAATTGCTTTTATATAGAACAGACATCTGATTTTTATATTCAATGCACTTAAATTTAGGGTGTGTTCCTTTTCTTTTTATACATTTCCATCACTCTTCTCGCTTTCATTTTTATTATTTTTATCGAAATTAAATATTCTTGTTCAAAAAATGGTACTTTTTGTCAAAAAGATAAGAAGAAACGCGGCTCTAAAATGAGGGGAGTTAAAAAAAACTTTGAATGTTTCTCAACAAAAAAAAAATCGAAAGAAAAAGGAGTATAATAATGCAAATGTGCAAAATTGGATAAAATTTTAATATCTGCAAGTACTAGTCATTGTTATGCTAGTGAACCTGATTAACAAATCATGGAAATGAAAATTAATTCACAAGAAAAAACAGAATTTCGGACATTTCAGCTAATAAGGATACTTTATCTGAAGAAAAGGAGTAGTAAAGAATAAGGTAAGCGATATCTTTTTTCTTTCTCAAGAATTTGAAAACGAAAATTATTTTACAGTTTTTGTGTCTTTCTTAGTGTATAGTTTTTATTTAAGTTACCAGGTTATCTTTCGACTGTTGTTAGAGAGATTTTCCATATTTCTCTAATGTTAAAGGTTATTTACTTCGTTTATTCAGACTCAGGATGATTTTGTATTCAGTTATAAATTTAATTTTTAAATATTTTTAGGTGATGTGTATAGGTACATTATGTTTGATTTTGTAAGATCTGGCTTGGGGCCCAAACCTGACCTTGCGAAGGGGACCTTATTATTTTCTGTTACACCACTGCAGCTATTAAATAGCTCATTATCCTTTTTAAGTGATTTTTCTAGTTACTACTAAAACAGTGAACGCAGACTTTTCTACTTGATTATTGTTGGTATGGCTACAAACCTGTTTTTATTTTAAAAGCTATGAAAAAAAACCATGTTCACTTTTATTATTTTCAATATTTGGAATGAACTACAAAAAATATCATTTTTTTGAAAAAATTTCAAATTCTGGTTTTTAAATTTTTTGTTGTTTTGTACGCAGTAGTAGATAAACGCAGACTTTTTCTAGCAAGTATATATACATATATAAGATCTGGCTTGGTGCCTAAGATCTGACCTTGCGCGGGGGGTCCCAATTATTTTCCGTTACTCCATTGACTAAGAATCATTACAGATTCGGACCTAGACAAAATGGACTTCGAAACGACGAACTTAAATGCCGTAAAGTTACGCTAAAAAACGAAAGAGACCATGAACAAGACCCAAGCCTCAAATAGCTACTCCAAGCTTACACCAAGGACATTTACCATGAACAGCTGCACCAAGTTACTTAACGAAAGGAAAAACGAAAAAAGCAAAGGAATAGCAGATGTCCTGAAAAAAACCGTTGAAGAAACTGCTAGTATCAAGGATGTGCCATGTAGAGTGAGCTTCTTTCTCTATCTCTCACCTCATATTTCCCCCGTGCGCTTCTACACCCCTCATTACTAAACCTGCTTGTCTTACCCTCAACCTCATCCCTGGCTCGCGATATAAATTCGCACCTGAGCCACACTAACCGCGCGCGCATGCGCATTAGCTGTTTACTCTCTTTATACCACCACATTATTACTTTCCACTCGCATCAACTGGAACGGACCTTCAAACTTAGATTGGAATTTTCCCATAACCCTTTTACTCGCTAAACTCATAGGAGTGTTTGCAACAACACCTGCTCCTTCACCTTAACAATGGATTCTTTTCTCCTTCTGTTATAATACTTTGCCACTGTCTCGCTTCCTCCAACAACTTCTTTATATTTCTGCACACTAACTCTGGACCGTTTGGCATCATTATCAACTTTTGAAACTGGGTCATCAACTTCCTTCCTAGAAATAGTTCCGCCGGCATTTTTACTGTCGACTCGTGTACTGTTGTACGTATGGCGTACGAGAATTCTTTGAGAAATTGATCCTTAGTTTCGTGATTCCTTTAACATAACTGACCATCATCTGAAGGGTGTGATTTACCCGCTCTGTCTAATTAGACTGCGGTCTATATGCGTCAGTTTTAATTTGACGAGTGCTCATACTGCGGCATCAATCTTCAAAAATCTCGGATATAAATTGGGGACCATTGTCGCTACTCATTTGAATTGGAGCTCCATAACTCGAAATTTAATTTTCAAAAGTGCTAGCTATTGCCTTAGCTGAGACCTTACTTAAAGGAATAATTTCTAACCATTTAGTAAAGCCTATCACTAAAATAAATCTATATCTCTCCGGTTTAGATGCTGGGTATGAGCCTAGCAAATTTAACGAAATTATTTCATTCGGATTGTTAGCTTCTATTGGAATTAATAGACCAGATGGTAAAGCGTTTTTATAATTAAATCATTAACATATGTCGCAGGTGGAATATTTAATGATAATTGTCCGCATGTAAGGAAAAAGGCACGAGTCAATCATCCTCAAGTAAGTTTTTATCTTACCTAAGTGTTCCGATATAGGATTGCCATGAAACCCGTGTAGAACATCAAGCCTTTGAGATTTCGGTATATAAACTCTCAGATCTTTAAGTGAATAAAATAGTAATCCGTCCATAAGTTTAAAATTTTGGGAACATTTATCTCGCATCGCCAAATCAACTGAATTATCCTCAGAATTCCCCAAATAACTGTAAGTATGATTCAACTCAGGAAACATTCTTTGTTTCTCAATAACTTGTTCTCTAGATGACAAAAATAAGCGCATGGTATCCTTAATTCAGGTATACTTTCCAACGGATTTTTGGACAACTGATCTTCCACTACATTTTGATTCCCTGGTCTAGGTTCGCTCACCCCATTTTATTCTGCTAAATTAAGTGTCCAATGAAACATCCTACTTGACAAGTTTCCCCCATTTGCTAACTTCGTCAATGCCACGTGAACCGTAATTACTTTAACCAGTAATTGGTCAAAGTAAGTTCGAATCTTTTAGAACGCCCAAATGACTTTCAAATGTTCCCTTTCTATTACGGAATAATTCCTTTCAGCCTTCCTCAAGGTTTGAGATGCGTATGCAATAAGTTTATCTCGCTGTGTCAACACCGCACTAACACCTACTGCACTCGCATCCGTATACAATTCAAACTAACTCTTAACTTCAACATTGGGCCTTCCCTACCGCCCTGTTTATCTCTTCGAGTGTTGTAACCATTCAAATTCAACTCTTTACCTTTTTAACCGGTACAAAGGCTCGCACACAGCTCAGCATATCCCCTAGTAAACTTTTGATACTAAACCATCATGGTAAGAAACTTTGCTATGTCGCGTGCATTCTTCGAAGGTTTCACCTTCAATATACCTTTCACTTTCGGTTTATCCGTCCGGACACCCTCATGACTGATCACAAAACCCAAGTACTTCAGCTTCTTATACGCGAAACGACACTTTTTCTGGTTCAGCGTTAAACCGGTCTCTTTCAACAACCGCAAATCTTCCCTCAAATATTTAACATGCTCCTCAAACGATTTTGAAACTTTTATGATATCATCCATATAAACTGAAACGAACTTCCCTATTACTGGCTTAAGGATAACATCAATCACCTTCTAAAAATTTTGAGCCGCTCCGGAGAGACCAAACGGCTTCTTCGTAAATGCATTTGTACCACTCTTTGTGACGATTGCCATCTTACGAATATGTTTTAAATTCACCGCTAACCAAAAAGATATCTGACATAACTCTTGAGCTAGGGATATTTGTAATTAAACTCTCTATTAGTGGAAGTGAATAACAAGGATATTTTTATTTATCGCCATAACTTGCGATAGTCTATTGCAAACCGATAAGCTTCTGGCGACTCTGGAGATAGTCCATTACTTTTGTTGCACAACACTACTGGTGACGCATATGGAGACTGAATAGAGATAATCGTTCACTCTCGCAACATTTTGTTGTCATGATAGTCGATCATTTCTTTTCTTCACCCTATTATGACTATAAAGTCTCGACGCCATTGGCGTATTATCACCCGTATCAATCTCGTAATTCCACAAACATGGGGGAGACCCTCCAAAACTCCTAATCAATGCATACAATACAGGACTTTTATAACTTCTATATAATACTTAAACTGTAAAATATGTACTTTTAAAAATACTTTAAAATAATTTTCTACGTGTGTACAATTGTTGTTTTATTTCATAGTTTCAAATATAAATGTGTTAGAAAAAAAATTCTTTTCGTGTATTTCGGAATTTTTTTTCTACCCTTTTGATTATTCAAACTCTTGATAATTCGAAGTTTTTCATTGATCCCTTCAACTTCGATTTATCGGCAAAGTCGACTGTATTTCATTTTAAACAACTGCCTAAATTGAGTTGTGATACATTATATTTTTAGTAGATGGCACTGGCTTTGAATATATTCTACAGAATATATTCAAAACATTTATTTTTTACATTCTACTCACAGAATCTGCAGTTATGAAATATATTATAAGGAAAATTATTTTAGGCATTTTGTTTTCTATACAAACAACTAAATTTAACCTGAAATTTTTTCAACAGGAATAATAACGATGCTTTTCAGTACTTTTCTTGCAAAATATTTCTTCTGTAACTCAGGTTTTTTCGTCAGAAAACTATTTAATTTCATTTAAAGTTACTTATTTTAGGAATGGCGATAGAGAAGTATATATTTAATATAATTATAATATTTCATATAATATTCTTTTAATCTGATGCTATAGAGACTGGATATATTTACAGGTTCGTTAAATTGTATCTGTAAAAGAAAAAACAATGCCTTAAAATTTACAATTACTCAAAAGAAATAATTTTATTACACAAATTTTAAAATAAAGAGAGAGTAATTAATGATATTTCTGTATTGTTCATCTTACTAAATACTTTTACGGCTAACTATTAATTTCTTAATTGAAACAGATTGTGTTTAATATAATTGTAATGAATGTATTTCTTTTTTATTTACACTCTGTTCAAATACTTAAAAAATAAATAATAATTTTTTTAACAAAGAAAGTGAAAATTTAGAATTCAAAGAAAAATTAAATATTGGACATTGAAAATTGTAATACTAAAAGCGTAAAAATGAAATATTTAAAATGAATTCATACACATCATACTTCAGTCTTGTACAATAAAATGGTCGTACAAATCAATATTTTTTAAATAAAAACCATTTTACTGACAAAATTATTGTTTTATCTCAATATTTAATAATTTTTTTACAATATAACAATTTTTAACATAATAATAGTCATCTTTTTTTCCTAAGGGGTCTCAGAGGTGTTAACTTTCTCTAGAGGGGTTAAAATATAAACAATATTGAAATGCATATAACTCTTTGAAATTAAAATTAAATAATTCGAATCTTTTACACATTTTTTATAAAGGAATGGACTTCAAAAAAGTGTAACATCTTTAAATTATAATCATAATTTTAAAAATTATAAGCATATGAAAATGAGAAATATTTTTATAAGAAATATTAATTAAGTTTTACGTTGCGCAAGTTTTTTCTAAAGAAGCAGCTTTAATTACTAGCAATAAGTTGATTTTTAAAGTTAAATGTATCCTTGTTACACTGTAGTATTTTTAAATAAATAGAATAGTAAATTATATTTCTTAAAAAATAAAATATATTTTCAAAAATTTTTTTAAAAATTTCAATATTTTTCAAATATTTTGAAACACTAAAGATATATTATTCTTAAATTACTAGGGTTTAAAGAGTAAGATATATTTTATAATTCTATAAAGTTTTATACATCATAAGCTACTATTTTAGAAAATAGCGTGAGCAACGCAAAATTACTTAATATTTATCGCAAAATTATTTCGTATTTGCATATGCTTATAATTTATAAATTAAGATTATATTTTAAACCTTTTGTACTTTTTTGAACCAATAATCTTTGTAAATAATGTGTTCAAGATTCGAATTATTTAATTTAAACTTAAAAGAAGTATACCTGTTTGAAAATTGTTTATATTTTTGCTCCTCGAAACAAAATTAACACCACTGATTTCAATCCTGTTTTGATATAATTTTGCAATCAAATTTCTACAAATTTTGCCAAGGGGAGCACCAAATTCAGTTTTCCCCTGTATCAATTAACTGTGAAAATACAATGTGGTGCTTAAGCACCTCAAATAATTTTTAAAATTTCCCTTCTTTGTGCTAGTAAAACAAGGATTCTAGTTATCCTGAATATCATAATTTCAAAATGTACCAAAGCACTCTTCAATTTAAACTTAAACTTCATTTAAAAAAAACTTAGAGCTGAAGAATTTATTTTAGGTTTAAGAAATTGTGAAATAGCAGCGACGAGGTGTGATTGCGAAATTCCTTGAACTTATATACTCTCATTTAAATTTTGGGGGAAAATAACATAGATGAAAAAAAAGCAGATCCTTTCTATGATCTAGATTAGATTATCCTTTCTATCTTCTCTGCACTAAATGCAAATTTCCTATTCCATTCACTGCCATATATCCTCACACCATCACAAAGATTGCTTTGTGAACTATTCGCTTAATAACAGAAAGTATTATTTACTTTATCCGTCTTTCAGCCTAAATATTCGCATGAAATTTTAAATATAGATTCATCTGTGTGACTGCTGTACACTTTTTCACTGAATTGGAATTCAAATGAAGTGAGATTTGGCCCACGTAACACGACGACGTTTATTCGATGCTATGAGAAATAGCCTTCATCTCATTTTGTAAAAGACGTAGCCACATCATAGATACATCGACGTATGGTTTCTTCGGAAATGTTCTTTCCAAACTTTGTGTGGCTCATATTTTTAGTCTCTGACTAATACATGCATATTTTTACTTATATATCAATGACTATATCTGGTGCACTTCCTGTTTAGTCTGTAAGCTTTCGATCAGGACTGATATAGGGACGAATATACCCAACTGTTGTGAAATATTTTGTAATACTGGACACTGAAGACTGTTTCAAGTCTTAAGTTTTGGTCAATTTATCACTCTGGTGCTGTTGTATGATCACATTACGTTCAACAAGATTCATAGCCTATCCCGGAACACTACATTGGCAATGATACCGTATTATTTTACCTTATACACAGTCTCTGACGTTACTCCTTTAAAACATTAAGAAAAATGGCTTCGCATTTTATCTACTGAGAAAACTTCATTGCGATGCATTGGAATTAAAGATATAATTTCGGCAAATTTTTATATTTTTTCCCTTGCTTACATCTTTTAAATTTGTATAGGTATACAGCTACATATAAAAATATTAATTTCATCTTTAACGATGACCCACATTTATTTATTTAAAAAAATTAATGAACAAATTTCATTACGATTAGCGTTGTATGATAAACAAAAATTCCAAACGTGCTTTGATCCAATAGTTTTAAATTGATTCATTTTGATCAGGAAACTTAATTATAAAGCCTTAACATCTCAAGTGTAATCTGAATTCATATTTCCTTTTCTTGAACTATCCGAAAGACTAAAATCTTTTAAGTAATTTTTTATTTGATAATTTCCGTTGGTTGTCTGTAATAAGGCACCTTGAAAACCCTGGATTACTATAACTTATGTGTGTTATCTTCGTCACTTAACCACATTTTAAAATCCCAATGTCTATCTCATTTACGCTTCATTAGAATGTATCTTCAGTGAGAGGCTAATTAAAAACAAATCAAGGTAGAGCAGTGATACAAAAGAAAAACTAAAAGGTTCTAGATTCATTGTTTAATTCAAATGATGCCTTTAAAACTATGGGCCTTTTTGTATCTCTGTCTCATGGAGAAATCGATACAAATTCTGTCTATTTTTAATTGGAGTTCATATTAGAGATCTAGATATGAAAACTTGGTATTTTGCTCAATTAGATTTTATAGACGATGATATTCTCAAGATTAGACAGCAGAAAACTAGTCTTGGTGTGAAGGGCCAACAGTTATATTGGAACTAGCTGTTTGTCCTCTTTATGGTATTGTGTAACCTTACAACAAATACCTTAATTTATTCTTGTGAAATTACAGAAATTTCATGCGCATGTGCGTCTGTGTAAATTACTTGTATCTAACTCCTAGAATGTCTGAGTAATAATATTAAACAAAGTATATTCTAGGAAAGTCATGGAAAAACAATGAAAATATTCAATCCCTCTCAATTTAGAGATCCCAGTTAATTCTTAAACATAAATAAAATCTTTGCTTTAAAGTTAAATAATATCCTTGGAACAGAATAAAATATATGATTGTTTTACTATTAATTACTAAGTGTTACAAAAAGACACATACTTCATCCCAAAACATTGAAGGTTTGGAGATATTTGGTGAAGTTTTTGGCTGGTATTTGGGGAAGGGGAATCAGATGTTTTACTTTAAATCAACGAGATGAAAGTCAATACAGGAATTATTATTTGAAATATATGATTCGAAAATGTTATACTAAACACATATATATTTACTTTCAAATTCAATTATTTATTAATAACAAATTTTGTCTAAATGACAATAGTATCATAAGTTGAAGTCCAATTACATTTTTAAAAAATACATAAATGAATGAATACACGATCTAATTGATTTTATAAGCTCAAAACACCAGAAGGCATTATTGAAATAGAAAAAACTTCAAAATCTATAGCTTTTTCTTGAATACTTTTTAACTATGTACTTATAGAAGATTAGACTAATTTTTATTTAAAAAAACATATTTCAATTGTACGAATCGCTAATTTAAAAAACTGTTGCATTAATTTAAAATGTCTTACTTTTTAAACTTTTGCTTTGTTAAACCTTGTTTTAAATATTGAATAAATTATTTCAATCAAAAAAGTATTAATGCGATAGATTTTAATATATAGCAGAAAATACACTTTTTATCAATTGAACATTTTACTTTGAATCAGAATTTTATCTTTAGTTTTCGAGCATGCATCTATCAACTATACGATTTTTCAGAACAACTTCAACAAAAATGAATTAATTCAACCATCAGTTAATTAACTTATATGCAAATCCTTAATTGAGATTTAATCTTTTATAAGATTAAATTCTCTCATCATTTGTAGGAACAAATGTTACGAAAAAGATTTCCAAACGCTGCTCAAAATACTTTGTTTACCAAGTTAGAATCTTAATTTTACACAAACACGTTTCCAATATTCTTTCTTTTCTATTTTCCTTTAAGCTCTTCGTTTTCTTTCCACGAATTCCCGAGTTCTTCGTTGCGAATCTTAATAGAAAAAGAGTACGTCACCGAAATTGAAACGGAAAGGGAATGAACTCTAATCACGTCTATTTTGCAAATAGATGTCATTAGGAAAACGCATTAAACTTAATAACATAATAACAAAATCCCGTCATTCGTCCAATAATGGCAAATAATAAATGAATTTCACAAATAAAGTAGATCGGTAGAAAGCAATAAACGATATGTCGTGGAGACAATGCAATTTTGCCTCCTTAAATGCATCCCAGAAATGTGGTTTTAAATAGGAAGGAGGACGGTTTTTCTTCGGTCTGCAGTGGGTAGTTAATTGTTTAAAATTTACACCTGTCGTTATATATAATGGAGTTCTAATGGTATAGGAATTTCATTATAAATACAATTTTCATCAAATCATTCGCCTCAGAATTGCTATTTAGCTTAATGGTTCATCGGCAAATTCCTCCGATAAAAACTGCCGTTTAATTCATGATGATTTAAATGGACATTTTTTATTAATGCTGGAGACAGTTAAATCAAAATAATTCCTGAAGCACCTGTTCGGGAAATATGTACGCGATGGATACGATTTTGATTTTGTTCATTCAGATTTAAACTGAAAATAAATGTTTTGGTAAATAATTACATTGTGTTTAAATTGCTATTATAAAAATATTTATGTTTCTTTCTTAGATTATTTTAAAAGTACCATTTGTATTTGTGCTTAAGCATTTTTCACGTCCGTGCGGGGCTTTCTTATTGTTATTGGAAAGTTATTTGAAAAGCAGAGTTTTTAATGTAAAAGTATTTAATGCGCTTAACCGTTCATAAAGACTATTTACGCCAGACGCGAAGATTGTGTATTAATGACGGTTTATCCAATCATGTATTACAGATAAGCTTTGAATAAAATACTAATTATTTAAATATTACAATCGAAATGAAAATTTTGCCTTTTTAGTATTTAAAAAAAAATATCTGAATGCCATAAAATATTCAATTTTTACACAGTCTGTCACTTGCATAAGTTTTCTCTCAAGCAGGGGCTCTTAAACTTTTCAGGGTGGCCAGTCCCCATTTTATTAGAAAAATTTTGTGCGACAAAGCTTTGTGCAAAGTTTACATTCACTTGGGTACTTCTCTATATGTGTTTTATTTGTGGTATATTATTATTTTGCAGTAATAAACATCCTCAATAAGTTTTTACTTTGAATATATCAGTATAGAATTTCAATGAACAAAATAAAACATTATATAATGTAATTACACAGTTAAATTATACATAAATTATATTCTGTTTATTAAGCGTAGTCATTTTGAGATCACTTCTAAGATCAGCATCTTTTATCAACAACGGTATATGCAATATTTCAGTATCAATGGGAAGTATATGCTTGATTATTTTTAATTATGTTATTAAATCTTGGAATACCACCGGACAAAGTACTACCTTAATATTCTTTAGATTTGATCGATATTTCAATAAGAATCTAAATAAACAATTAAATTATCTCTTGGCTTTCGCAATAAAAAGCTAAGTAAACAATTAAACTATTTTTATTATTAATAGAAAACAAGTTGTTTTATGCAAAAAATATATCAAAAATCTTAAAATCTGTGGCTTCCCCAGCTGTAAGTCACGCCACCCCTAATTTAAGTGCGATAACTTGCGATAGTCTATTGCAAACCAATAAGCTTCTGGCGACTCTGGAGATAGCCCATTACTTTTGTTGCACAACACTACTGGTGACGCATATGGAGACTGAATAGAGATAATCGTTCCCTCTCGCAACATTTTGTTGTCATGATAGTCGATCATTTCTTTTCTTCACCCTATTATGACTATAAGGTCTCGACGCCATTGGCGTATTATCACCCGTATCAATCTCGTAATTCCACAAACATGGGGGAGACCCTCCAAAACTCCTAATCAATGCATACAATACAGGACTTTTATAACTTCTATATAATACTTAAACTGTAAAATATGTACCTTTTAAAAATACTTTAAAATAATTTTCTACGTGTGTACAATTGTTGTTTTATTTCATAGTTTCAAATATAAATGTGTTAGAAAAAAAATTCTTTTCGTGTATTTCGGAATTTTTTTCTACCCTTTTGATTATTCAAACTCTTGATAATTCGAAGTTTTTCATTGATCCCTTCAACTTCGATTTATCGGCAAAGTCGACTGTATTTCATTTTAAACAACTGCCTAAATTGAGTTGTGATACACATTATATTTTTAGTAGATGGCACTGGCTTTGAATATATTCTACAGAATATATTCAAAACATTTATTTTTTACATTCTACTCACAGAATCTGCAGTTATGAAATATATTATATAGGAAAATTATTTTAGGCATTTTGTTTTCTATACAAACAACTAAATTTAACCTGAAATTTTTTCAACAGGAATAATAACGATGCTTTTCAGTACTTTTCTTGCAAAATATTTCTTCTGTAACTCAGGTTTTTTCGTCAGAAAACTATTTAATTTCATTTAAAGTTACTTATTTTAGGAATGGCGATAGAGAAGTATATATATAATATAATTATAATATTTCATATAATATTCTTTTAATACGATGCTATAGAGACTGGATATATTTACAGGTTAGTTAATTTGTATCTGTAAAAGAAAAAACAAAGCCTTAAAATTTACAATTACTCAAAAGAAATAATTTTATTACACACATTTTAAAATAAAGAGAGAGTAATTAAGGATATTTCTGTAATGTTCATCTTACTAAATACTTTTACGGCTAACTATTAATTTCTTAATTGAAACAGATTGTGTTTAATATAATTGTAATGAATGTATTTCTTTTTTATTTACACTCTGTTCAAATACTTAAAAAATAAATAATAATTTTTTTAACAAAGAAAGTGAAAATTTAGAATTCAAAGAAAAATTAAATATTGGACATTGAAAATTGTAATACTAAAAGCGTAAAAATGAAATATTTAAAATGAATTCATACACATCATACTTCAGTCTTGTACAATAAAATGGTCGTACAAATCAAAATTTTTTTAATAAAAACCATTTTATTGACAAAATTATAGTTTTATCTCAATATTTAATAATTTTTTTACAATATAACAATTTTTAACATAATAATAGTCATCTTTTTTTCCTAAGGGGTCTCAGAGGTGTTAACTTTCTCTAGAGGGGTTAAAATATAAACAATATTGAGATGCATATAACTCTTTGAAATTAAAATTAAATAATTCGAATCTTTTACACATTTTTTATAAAGGAATGGACTTCAAAAAAGTGTAACATCTTTAAATTATAATCATAATTTAAAAATTATAAGCATATGAAAATGAGAAATATTTTTATAAGAATATTAATTAAGTTTTATGTTGCGCAAGTTTTTTCTAAAGAAGCAGCTTTAATTACTGGCAATAAGTTGATTTTTAAAGTTAAATGTATCCTTGTTACAGTGTAGTATTTTTAAATAAATAGAATAGTAAATTATATTTCTTAAAAAATAAAATATATTTTCAAAAAAAATTTTAAAAATTTCAATATTTTTCAAATATTTTGAAACACTAAAAATATATTATTCTTAAATTACTAGGGTTTAAAGAGTAAGATATATTTTATAATTCTATAAAGTTTTATACATCATAAGCTACTATTTTAGAAAATAGCGTGAGCAACGCAAAATTACTTAATATTTATCGCAAAATTATTTCGTATTTGCATATGCTTATAATTTATAAATTAAGATTATATTTTAAACCTTTTGTACTTTTTTGAACCAATAATCCTTTGTAAATAATGTGTTCAAGATTCGAATTATTTAATTTAAACTTAAAAGAAGTATACCTGTTTGAAAATTGTTTATATTTTTGCTTCTCGAAACAAAATTAACACCACTGAGACCCCTTCAATCCAGTTTTGATATAATTTTGCAATCAAATTTCTACAAATTTTGCCAAGGGGAGCACCAAATTCAGGTTTCCCCTGTATCAATTAACTGTGAAAATACAATGTGGTGCTTAAGCACCTCAAATAATTTTTACAATTTCCCTTCTTTGTGCTAGTAAAACAAGGATTCTAGTTATCCTGAATATCATAATTTCAAAATATACTAAAGCACTCTTCATTTTAAACTTAAACTTCATTGAAAAAATCTTAGAGCTGAAAATTCACTTTAGGTTTAAGAAATGTGAAATAGCAGCGACGAGGTGTGATTGCGAAATTCTCCTTGGACAACTTATATACTCTCATTTAAATTTGGGGGAAAAAACATAGATGAAAAAAAACCTTCAGTAATAGCTTAAGAATCAACCAAATTTCAAATATTTTGTTCATTCAATAATTCTAAATGGAAAAAGAGCAGTTGACTGCGTTAACGCGCAACTCAGCCTTTGTATTTTCGCAGACTTGCTCTATGTGTGTATCAAAAGTTAACTAAAAAGTCCGCAGGTTATGGGGTGACTGAAAACGGTGACAGAAGTTACAGCTTTCTGAGAACAACCACTTTCTCTACATTAGGAAACAAGCTCATTTAAATGTGTTGAAATTCGATTTAAACTGGAGTTGATTTTCTCCACCTTGATATCCAAAACTAGGCACTGACCCTCTTAGATGGGATATGTTTAGAAAGTAAATTATGCAGTTTGTTTATATTTTTTTCATCCTCTCATATTTTTACCCCTTCTATATTTATATTATTTCAGTTTTCTTTAATTAATTGATTTTTCTATAAAGGAGAGAAACATCATCTCTTTTGGGATTAGAATTCCGTAATTTCTATCTAGCATAACATCTAGATCTTTATGCATGTTAAGATTAAGGTAAGGTTATTATTATTTGAATAAATATTTCTTATTTTAAATCTATCATAAAAGATACTCTTATATTATAATTTACAGGCATTATTAAAGTCTGATTTCCTGTGCATCTCGGATTCTTCCTGTCAAAACTTATTTTTCTCTATCCAAAGAAAAATTCCTATGTTCTTAGGATTTTCGTGTCATTATACTTATACGGCATTACCTTCTGAGACAGGCATTTTTTGGAAGAGAACCTCTCGATTCAAAAATACTTTTCAAAATATCCCCCCCCCCTCCAAAAAAAGAGAGTTTTGAACGGCATTGCATCAGCACTCATTGAAAGGGGGGGGGTGTTGATGGTTAACAACGTTCCTTCGCACAGCAGTTGCAACTTGGCTGAACTGCCTATGCTGCATGAATCGGTTTCTCCGCGTTCCGATATGCGTCGGTGTTTCGCGCAGGACGTAGTCGACTGAAAACTTTTGCATAAACCCAATGTTTCTGCTTCACCCAATTAATATCATCAAGAAATTTGGAATAATTTTACGAATATTTACTCCAGGTTTTATCGCATTTTACGGTGACCGCGGTAGCCAAGTGGTTTAGGCATCGGATCGTGTCCAGCGTGTCATGAGTTCTATCCCAGTACCACTGAAGACCCGCCGTGTAGGGAAGCGATGCACGTTAAATCTATCGAGAGTTCAAACATCCCCCGTTGGTGTGGTGTGGTAGTTAGGAGAGGGGGAGGCCAGCTCAGGTGTCGTCCGCGTCACTTGACCATAGTTCAAAATTACGCGAAACGTTTCCAAAAGCCCTCGTGTAGCTGAACAGTGGGACGTTAATATTCACTTACTCACTATTCGCATTTTAGGATTTATGCTTAACTTTTGCACACCAGTGTATTTTGCATACCCTGTCCTCTTCAACAAATAACCTTGACATCCATTTTAGCAGTAAAATGGAATATTTCTAGACATATCTCCAACATGAGAAAAAGGACAATTCTTTTTGTATAGCCTGGAGTAATATGATTCATTATTCAAATTTACTATTATAGTCCTTCATATCTTTTCATTCTATTGTCGATTTTTTGTGTGAAGATAACCACACGGATCATTCAAAACAACCAATCGATACTTTTCGTCAGCAACTATGTAATATTGTTCTAATACCACAACTCGTAAAAGAGTTGTTACTTTATAATTCCTAACTAGAATTGTGTTGTGCACACCACACATGTACGGTTTCTTACATATAAGTATTTTTTTAGTGAAACTAGTGGTGTTTATTAATAATCTCTACACCAAAAGTTTTACTTTGCCCTTTGTATTTATTCCGGGCGTGTGTGTGTGCATTAGGTTCCACACTTTGCCTTAGATTCTTTGACGATTTCAGATTTTCTGATGAAGTATGAATAGCAATGGTTCCTTCAGCAGTCAAATTCTAGAGTGAGTGAGTGAATATTAACGTCGCACTGATTAGCAACACGAGGGCTTTTGGCGACGGTCCGCGTAATTTTGAACCATGGTCAAGTGACGCGGACGACACCCGAGCTGGCACCCCCTTTCCTAACTATCACATCACACCACACCAACAGGAGGAAGTTTGAGCTGTTGACAAATTTAACGTGCATCACACTCCTACACGGAGGAACTTTAGTGGTACTGGGATAGAACTCATGACACGCTAGCCATGATCCGATGCCTAGACCACTTGGCCTCCGCGGCCACATCAAATTCCAGAAGAGGAGCGATTATGTGTTTTTACGGGAATTAACAACGTTCCTTCGCACAGCAGTTGCACGAAACTTGTCTAAACTATCTATGCTTCGTGAATCGGTTTCTCCGCGTCCCGACATGCGCCAGTGTTTCGCGCAGGATGTAGTCGATTGAAAAGTTTTGCATAAACCCAATGTTTCTTCTTCACTCAATAATATCCGAAAGAAATTTGGAATAATTTTGCGAATATTTACTCCATGTTTTTCGCATTTTACTATTTATGCTTAACTTTTGGTCACCAGTGTATCTACACTATTAAAATTCGAAGGTAAACAAACGTATCTATCTATCTATCTATCTATCTATCAATCTATCTATCTATCTATCTATCTATGTGCGTCTATCTTCTCACGAACAGCACCACGCAGAAAGTCGCGGAAGGTACCAAAAGATCGGGAATTTTCCGGGGAAGCCGTATTGCCTATTTATATTCCGATATTGTAATTAGTTAAAAAGATATTAATTATAAAAAACTTAAAACGACTAATTGTTTTTCTCCTGCCGGTTGCTTACTTGGCGGAACTTCCCTTCCGTTTCGGCCGAGCGTTAATCTTACGTTTTCCACCATATAAAAATTGTCAACTAATTTTCGGTGTCAAAATGAGACAAAAAATAATTACAAAATCGGAAAGATCATTTAGTTCGCCACGACACGGTATAATCTTTTTTGTAAAATAACGATATTTTCTATTTTTTTCGAATTTTTTAAAATAGTGTTAAAACAGATGCGTTTTTATGAAAATTATTTCTAAATCGTTGGGTATGAATTACTTTTCGTCTTATTAAATCGATATTCTAGACTAATTAACTTCAAGCCTTTCTCTTTTAGATCCATTCAATTAAAAAATAAAATTTCCAAAACTTTTTTTTAAAGAATTTTTAAAAAGTAGTCTTAATTTTTACTTCACATTGAATAACTTCGTTATTTATGAAGATAATCTCACAAAACCTTTTTTTCATGTGTACAGTAATATTATCCGTAACATATAGGAAAATTGAAAAAATTGCTTGAAAATTACGGATTTAAAAAAAAAATTGTGATTTTCGTAAACTTATGTTTTTTTTTTTGAGAAATAAACTAAAAAGTAGTAATTTGTACCTTTTTTATTTCAAAGTACGTTATTTTTGCAAATAGTTGGTGATGTATGAGAGCATTAAAGTAAAAATTACGCCCTTAAAATGAAGGTAATGATTTTTTAAAATAATTTAAAATACGCGATGTTACATTTAGCCAAACATTGGTGAACTGTCTGGTGGCGGAGTGCTGAGAGCTCCGCTACACTCAAGACTATAACTGCAGCACTGCCGTGCGTGGTCAATGCAAAGGAGGGTGTACGCCTCGCAGAAACCCGCCGGTCGCTCTTTTCATACTTGTCTTAAATTTTTCTCCTACTGGACATTGCGTCGCCACACATTGCTTTTCGTGTAATTAAATCGATATTCTACACTAATTAACTTCAAGGCTTTCTCTTTTAGATCCCATTCATTTAAAAAATATAATTCCCAAAACTTTTTTTTAAAAGAATTTTAAAAGTAGCCTCAATTTTTACTTCGCATTGAATAAATTCTTCAATGATTGAATTCACTTGCTGCATCCCCACTCATCTGAAATTTACTTCATTTTCAGTGCTGCCATTATGTAAGCAAATGGTATGTCACAATTAATTGCTAAATGAGCAATTTTAATCAATTTCATTAGAAAATAATTAATAAGTTAGTTTTTTATAATATACTTTTTTTTTGCAGATACGTGTTTAAATAATTTAATTAACACAGAGTGGAATGAAAAACTATAAAATTAAAATTAAAAAAATTACATGTTTTTATCAAATAGTATTATTTTCTTTTTGAAAGTTTTTTTCAGTGCATGTTGGCATATAACTAGGTTTTCCCCCAAAGGTGGATTTTTAACACTTATATATGTTTAATCAAACATCCAAACGTTTCAAGAGCTATCTGTAGAATTTTTTTTATTAGTATTTATTGATAATGGATTTAAATTAATATATTTTTTTAAAATTAAATGCATTCAATGCATTTCTGAGATTCATTTAAAATATTTATCAGTATCGAAATTTTTGTTCTCTTTCATAAAACTTATAGTTTACTTTAAAATAATGCGTAATTGCATGAAACTTTTTTCCCCGTGTCAAATATTTCAAAAAATTCTCACAATTTTACTTCAAGAATTAAAATAGTAGTGAAATTTTGTAATTTGAAAAAGTTATACTTTCTGTTCTTTTTTCAGCATACAACTATTTTTAAAAATGCTACAGTTTCGTTTCCGGGAAAAAACTAAAAAAATTACATGTTTTTATCAAATAGTATTATTTTCTTTTTGAATGATTTTTTTCAGTGAATGTGTACTTATAACTAGGTTTTTCACATAGTGTTTTTCTTAGCAGTTACATATGTTTAATCAAAGATCCAAACGTTTCAAGAGCTATCTGTAGAATTTTTTTTTATTATTATTTGTAGATAATGTGGATTTAAATTAATATATTTTTTAAAAATCAAATGAATATTTCTATTATTTCCTTATTAAATTAATTATTTGTTAATAAAAGGTATATCGCCTATTATTTTGGATAAAAATACGTTCTAGAGCCTGGAATAAATATTTGCCCTCAGTGCCAGCCTAGCGGAGCTAGGCTTCTACTTCAGTTACACAGTATACCTAAGAAAGGGAGTAAATAAAGTGAGAATGATAGGTTCGCCTAAGCTAAAACTAGCTTCGGCGGTCAGGAGGTGGTGGGGGGAGGTGGAACATAGTTTCCGTAAACGGAAAACAGCTTTTCGTTTCGTTCTTCAATCCGAAAAGGGGGTTTTCGTTACGTTTAACAGCATTGGGGGGGGGGGTGGAATTCTTAGAAAACAGGTAGTATCTTCGTTGCGCTATGAGGCAAACGGTACATGAGGTGAAGCTGGTTCATGAAGTTAGATTGAGAGCTTATCGTCGGGTTGTCATGATGATGGATTGCAGAATGGAAAGTTGAGGAAAGATTCGCTATTAGGGTGTGGATGGGTTCAACACAAAGTTCTTCGTGGAGAACAGATCTTGGGATTACCTGGTAGCTCTGGCTATGACTCGAAGCGCTTTATTTTGAAGTCTTTGAATATCATTTAATTGTGTGTTACTGGCAGATCCCCAAATGGGGTATGCATACGTTAAGATGGGGCGAAGATAGGTTTTGTAAATAAATATCCGGTTATTTAAAGAGAGTTAGGATTTCCTTCCAATCAGTACGTTCTACACAGACATTTTTAAGCTAACTGTAAGTAGCGATTGATTGATTGATTAATGAAATAATGAAAACTTGAAAATTTTTTTATTATTTTCGATTTCTAAAAATTATCTATTATTAAAAAATGATGACTTTTTTTTTACTCAAGCATCAAATAGTTTTCTTTTATTGTTTAAATTTATTATTTTTTTACTAAAGCAATATGTTTTTGATATGTCATGAATAGAAACTTGAAGATAAATCTTATATCTGAAGGGAGAGTCAGGGGAAAATAGTTCTACACTCAAATAAGCCACTGTAACACCGTGCAGTAGAAAGAGAACTGAAACCTGTTTGACATTAGTAAGATCTGGAAGATATTTTTTTTTTCGAAAAAGGGAATTGTAGTGACGTTAATATAAAGGAATCACAGACATACCAGGAACTTTGATAAAGGAAGATGAATTTCCATGGCAGTATGTTATGCATTCGAAACAAATTTTAATAAAACACTCAAAATACTTAAAACAATCATTTAATAATTTCTTTTTTATAAAGATAATTGCATGAAACATTTTTTCCCGTGTGTCTTATATTTCAAAAAATCCTCACAATTTTACTTCAATATTTAAAATAGTAGTAAAATTTTGAAATTTGAAAAATTTCTACTTTTCTGTTTTTTTCAACATACAACTAACTATCTTTAAAAAGGCTACATTTTCGTTTCCGGGACTAAAAATTGCAACAAAAGAACTGAAAACTGAGTGAGTGATTTTTTAATTCGCACTGTTCGCCTATTCGAGGGTTATTGGCGATGGACCTCGAAATTTTCAACGATGGTCAAGTGACGAGGACGACACCTGAGCTTTCACCCATCTCTAATAATTAGAACACCACACCAACGCAAGAACAAATTTCAAAAAAGGGAGTTTTAATGACATAGTTAAAGAAATCACTCACATCGCGCATACACACACATAAGTGCTATCGTCCTGAGGGAAACAGGAAATTCCCATGCGGATTAAGTTATTTACTCGGTAAAAGCCCGTGCAACGCCGGGCTAAGCGAAGAGGAAAGAAACAAAGAAATCAAAGTAATTTCGAAAAATAATATTGGAAGTGTTGAATTTGTGAAGAGAAGGGAAAATGTTAAGCGGCAAAGCCATGACAAGCACTCACGGGTCAAAACCCGGGTCACTCACATGTTACGCGTCAAAACCACACAAAAGTGTTGGCGTCAGAAAGAAAGGAGGAAATTAACAAGGGATTAAGTTATACTCTCGGTATAACTTAATCCCCATGTTAATTTCACATATGCACATATGTATGCATTCGCTAAAAGCCCTTGCAACGCCGGGCCACGTAAGCTAGTATATATATATGTGGTGTTATGACACGGAGTTCTAGGGGTATTCACATTGACTACACGGTTTTTAACTAATACTAACGTTTAATGTGGACACTTGTCACACACAGTACTACACACTACTATTATAACACACTTCACAATTGTAATGTTCTTATACAGTTCCTGTTAACTTATTGAATTCAGGCGATGGATGTGTCACTTCACGTGACTATCCTTCCAGCATCGGGCCACTTGGTCCCTACACGGCCAGTTAGATCCCGGTTGCGTTCCTTTTTAGCAGCGTTGGCTCTGACCTCCTCGTCGAGACCTCTCGCTCGCTAATCTCCCTCTTTAGTCCCTTCGCTCGCTGGTGGCTCGCGCCGCCAGCGCCCTCTAGAGTTCAGTCTATGTGGAAATTCCCATATATATATATATATATATACGAATCTAACACAGAGGCTGAAAATCTTAGATCGTTACTCCTCACTGACTGCCTTAGCACAACTTAGTGCCCAATTATTGCGGATCTAATTTCATATGGCTGGAATGTGACCTTACAGTGAGTCCCAAGTCATGCTAAGATCCTCGACAATGAGAGAAATGACCAAAAAGCGAAGCATTGAGCCAAGTCGTCTCAACCGGAAATCTCCTTGACCATTAGAAGAGCAAAGAGCATTATTTTCACATACATTGACAAATTTACTACCGGGAACCAAAAAATCAAGAGCCTTAGAAAGCCATGGAAAACTCTGGTCACTGTGGCCCCTATCCCGAGGCACCTTATGAGAGCCGAGGTTTTTGCACTGCTTTCGCATAACCACTGGTCATGACTTTTTGGGAGTTTACCTTCACTGGCTTGGCTTGGATACTGACGAGGCCTCCCCGTTCTGCGGCCATGTCAGAAGAGATGGCGACCACCTTCTCCAATGCAATGAGGCTGATGACGTCGTCTGTCGGTACTGAGAAGCTCGGCGTCAAATGGTCAAGTAGCCACGCACGGGAGTTTGAAAAATAAATAAATACCTATAAAGGTGAAGAGGTTCCTTGAAGCTTTGAGTCTCTTACTAAGGTGATCAGAACTTTAAAAAAAACATCGTTTGGTAAATATTGGAATTAATTGGCAATCTCCGAATTCCCAGATTCCTAAGGTTAAATTTAAAAATTTGTTGCATTCTGTAATTGAGTAAAAGTAACCAACTTTCACGGAATAAGGAAACGTGATTATGTAAATGAAGTATATTATATAAATTCTTTTTTGGCGAGTTTGTGAGTTGGAAAGTTGGAGCTGGGGAAAGTAGGAGTTAACATAGAGTCTGCGGGTTAGCTGTTAGTTGAAGATTGAAAGAGAGTGGAATTAGTTAGAGGTCTTGGAGTTGTCCAGGAAAAGATTGCAGAGCGTAGATCCAACGACATTGTATCAAGCCGAGAGAGATCACCTGTAACTTCCACTGTAGGGTCCGATGCATAAAAAGTACAGGTATTGTGAGCTTGATTAAGTAGAAGTTAGGTTGTGTTAGTGTGCGGCGTATTTATATTTGAGCATATTTAAGCTATCTTAGATTCAGTTGAGGGTCTTTAGTAGTATCCTCGTGTTATAGAATCTCACCCCACGCTCTACTGTTTAATCACCTACCTTATTTAGATTGTTATTGTGTTTGATTGATATTTGGTAACAATAAATTAATTAGATTGAAATCATGTCTGTGGGATCATTCAGTTTCTCCTACACACCTAGCCGGTTTTTACAAGAAGACAAGGGGGTTCAGATGTAAGCAAGAACCAACCACTATCACAACTTTATTTATTATTTATATATATATTGTAAATTAATACCTATTTAAGTATCAAAACCATCAAAAAGAAAACTGTAAGGAAAACAAAGGGGAAAATATTGTCCAAGAATAGATTGTATTTTCACCTTTAAAAATAATTTTATATTAAAATTATTAATTAATTTAATGATATTTTCTAATTTTAGCCAAGAAAATTTTAGCATGCACTATTGTATAATCAGTAATTTTAAGCATGCATTGCCATGTGAGTTCTTAAAATTAATTTCTGATAAAATCTGTTAATTTTATTAGAGTTTTTGTAATTGAAAATTTTTGGCATTTTTATTGCTCAAGGTGCGTTAGGCACCTGTTAAAACTTGATCTCAATAAAAAGCGTTAAAAGAGGAAATAATTTGAAAGGTCCAGAAATATTTTACAATAGGGAGAAAAAAATTAATCACAAGAGTGGGGAAAAGTTCTTTAAATAGAAAACGCACTTCGCTATTTGGAGGTTATTTTACGAAGAAAATTGTAAAATGTTCTTGGTTCTTAGAAAAGTTAGCTAAATAGAGATTCGTAAGATGGAGGTTTGAATGTAGTTAATGAAATAACTCAATGCTTGTCGGATAGTTTTGCTTCTACAGCTACCTCGCGAAGTTAAATGAAAACGTTTCAACTGTTTATATTTTAAATTGTTTTGATTTAATAATTTGTATTTAATTGTATTTAAACATGGTCATAAAATAAAAGGTTTAAAAATGAATAATGCGATTCAACTCACTAGAAAGATAAATCAACGAGAGCGTTGAACTTGTTTTTTTTTGCTTTGAAATTCTCTATCTGTAAGTAATAGAAGAAAATTACACCCGAAGTGTATTGCTTATGTCCAGTTTAATCCAATGTTTTGTTTTCATTGTTGTCTTTTCAGAAAGCCCGCTTCATATAGATAGGTTGTAGAAAATAGCAATAGAGTAGAGTAGAGAGGGATTTTTAAGTGCTGTGGAAGCACTAGCAGGATATTCCGCCATAACTATAATCCAGAACACCAGCAGAGTTATGCCTCGAATTTAGTTTCAAGGCAGCGTTATTTGCAATCTTCAGCGATCTTTCACAGACATTCTAAACTGTCCCTGATTTCAGACTGTTTTTGGCCAATATATACAAAAACCTGAATTAAACACGGAGCCCATTTGCAGACAGAAATTTATTCAATTTTCGTGAAAATTTGCAATATTGTAATTCAAAGATTTCTTATAATATAGCGTTTTTAAAATTTCAAACTATTTTATAAATAATTAATTTTTCTTTTTAACTTGTAAAGAGATAGCTCCTTTAGCATTACGATATAGGAGAAAATCGTAAAATACATCTTATACCAGAAAAAATCAGTCGACTCCGATAAAAATGCGTGTTATGATGCAATAAGTCGTTATCTACAGGATAGCGTGGAGCCAGAATATAATATTAATGTTGCAGTTCTTTTATATCTGAAAAAACATTCTGAATCTTGGTTCCATTTTTTATCATTAACCAAGTGAGTGAATTTTAACGTCACACTGTTAAGCTACACGAGGGCTTTTGGTGACGGACCTCTTAACTTTGAACCATGGTCAAGTGACGAGAACGTCACCTGAGCTGGTACCTCTCTCCTAACTACACGATAAGGAGGACGTTTAAGCTCCGTCCAGATTTAACAAGTGGATCCCCTACACGGCAAGTCTTATCAGCAGTAGGCTCGAACTCATGATACACCGGCACGAATTCGTTATCTTAGCCACTAGACTACCAGCAATTCAGTCAAGGCAGAAGCAAATGCTGCAAAGATTCCCCCGAAGTGACGAGAGAGGTTATTCTTTAATCTTCACTATAAATATAAAAAGGAACTGTATATATATATATATATATTACAATAATATACAAAAAAGAGTTATATACCTAAGATAACTATAGTCACGATATAGAAGATTTAGCCGCAGAAATACTAGATCAAACTCCTGGCCTTAGGAACCAGTATTGCAAGTTTAAACAATGTTTTTCAGCCAGCCAACCTTCACCTGAATTTGCCAATACTCTGTGCCTAGGGGAAGCAAGAAATTTCTAGAGAAGTTTAACTATTATTATAAATCAAACCATAATCTATTAATGTAAACGATAATATAGTCTGTAATAATTACTAAAATATTTTAAAATCAAGTTAAAAACTATTAGATAAAAACTTATCACGCGGAGTAGTACAAAACATATTCCCGGGCTATAGACAATAACAGTAACGCATAAATTATTAAGTTTTGATAAACTAACATTAATACTATAGATATACACATTTAAAAACTCTATATTTGTTTTAAAATTTATAGAAAATAAAAGTAACC